>APFE030987326.1:55424-102500 GCA_000404065.3 Pinus taeda
CCCGGATCTGTAAAAAGGCTACATTGATCTCATCAAGCACTATAAACCCCTTACATCAAAAAATCCCTTTGAAGCCAATATCTGGCTCTGATACCAGTTGTTAAGAAATTTACTGCATAACATAAATAATTACTGAGAGTAATAAATATAAAAATAACCAGCAACAACCATAAACACATAAACACAAATGTTTATCCGAAAAAACCCCAAATCCGGGGAAAAACCCAACCTAATAAGATAGCATTGGCCAAAACCCTAGCCAATCCGACCAAGTGAGCCTTCACTGCTCACCTCTAGGTCTTGCATTATAATGAAGTCCTTCCAGCCTTTTATAAGCTCCATTACATATAATACCACGGGTAGAATATTATGGGTGCACAATACCATGTACCCCAAAACCATCATTGTTTAACCTGGTCAACTTTGACTCTATCCTGAGTCAAGTTTACCTAACAAGAGGGAAGAGAAAAAGAGAGAGAAAGAGGAAGGATGCGGAGAGAGGGAGAAGGAGATATGGAGGGAGATATATTTAGAGTTGGAGGGAAAATAGAGAGGGGGAGAGGGAGAGAGAATGTGTTTATGTGTGTGTGTGAGAGAGAGAGAGAGACATGTGGAGAGAGATAGAAATGGAGGGGGAAAAGAGAGGGAAGAATAGGGAGGTAGAGAGAAAGAGTGATGAGGAGGAGGGAGAGAGTGAGGTAGAGAGAGGGGGAGGAGGATAGATACAAAGATAGAGGTGGGAGTTGGAGGGAGAGAAAAGGGGGAGAAGAGAGAGAAAGAAAGAGAAAGATGGAGAGAGATAGATATAGATTTAAGGGGACATATAGGGATAGAGAGATAGAGATAGAATGTGACAGATGTATATAGAGAGAGAGAGTGACGGGAGAAGACATAGAGAGAGAGAGGGAGGGATAAGGGAGGGAGAGGAGAGTGGGATGGAGAAAGGGAGACACAGAGTTGAAAGGGAGTTGTTGTGAATGACAAATTAAGAGATTGAGGGAGAGATAAAGAAAGAGGGCAGGAAAGAGAGAGAGGGCATTGGTAATTAGGAGGGGGGAGAGAGAGAAGGAGAGAGGGAGGGTAGATAAAGATAGAATTGGAGGGGGTAGAGAGGGAGTGATATATGGGAGGAGGAAGAGAGAGGGAGGGAGAGTGAGAGACAGATAGATAGATATGGAGAGAGTGAAAGAGGAGGGTAGAGACAGAAGGAGAGAAGAAGGGAGAGAGAGAAGTAGAGAGGGGGGAGATAGAAACATAGTTGGGGGAGGGGGGAGAGGGAGGCAGAGAGAGGGAATAATATAGATAGAGAGGGAAGAAGAGAGAGAGAAAAATAAAGGTTGAGAGGCAAAAGGAGAGTGATGAGGAAAATATAAGGAGAGAAAGAGTAATGGAACTAAGGGGGGAGAGAGGGGGGGCCTAAGGGACGGAGAGAGAGAAGGGGGCAAGAGGAAACGAGTGGGGAAAGAGATATACATAGACTAATAGCAAGAGGGAGGGAGAGAGATATGGGTAGATATGGAAAGAAAGATAGGTTGAGAGAGAGAGAGAAGGGGGCAGTGGGAGGTGGTGGTGATACATATAAATAGATAACAGAATATGGAAGGAAAGTGATTGAACAACTGAGCTAGGAGGAAGGGAGAGGAATGAAGAAAGAGAGGGAGAGGTGAAGAAAGAGAGAGTGGTGGGGGAGAGATGGATTGATATCGTGAGAAAGTGAGGGAGAGAGAGAGAGGTAGCTCAATAGTATATGGCAGAATCATTAGATAGGTCATGCATGAATATGACATAGGGGTGGACTGTAGAAGACATCTTGCATGTGCAAGAATATGAGACTACCCATGTGAAAACACTATATGGTATAAATATCACTAAGAAATAGTGAGAAATTGATTACATACATAAGATAACAACAGTAAGATTCTTCTTACGAAGGCATAAAATGGTGTAATGTTTTGTAACTTCTTATTAAATGATTTATTGTGGTACATTAATGATCATAATTGAGAAAGAATAATAAGGAATCCACTATTAGATGGGAGGGCTGACAAGTGTAACGCCCCCATATCTAACCCCAAGGATTTCTCTTACATTTATTTGGGTAGCTACTGACAAATATATCTAATGCATAAAAAATGTTTCTATGATATGAATGGTAGTGCAATATGAAAAGATTAACATCTAGAAAAATATTTTAGCTACCCAATATGAGGGGCTTCTTGACATGCTCAAGTGTGGTTCTAAATCTATTAATCAAATGAAAACAACAACGGGGACATGTGGCACATAGCTAGAGGGGAATCATCTTGTTTAAGGATGCTTGGATGTTAAACCATGGAAGAGGAAGCTTTGGAATAAAAGCTTGTTAGAGAGAGCACCATCTTAGAGGAGGGGTGTTGAGCCCAAGGAGGATAATTCTTGGAGGGTGTTTTAATTGTATGTAGATATGTCTTTATTATATTAGCCCCCCTCACCTATTGTACATATAAGGGAGGATAGTGTTTCTTATATTTTGTCATCATTGTACTCTACTCATTGTATTGTCTTAGATAAGTATTGTCAGGAGAAAGGCATTACTTTCATGAGAAAACCTTAGTAGTATGGCACTATGGTGTATGAGGAAATCCTAGAACAAAAAAGGGGAGAATGATGTTTGGTATGTTTCATGGAGATGTTTCTTTTGTGTGAATTTCAAGTTTTTTCATGTGATGCGAGGGTTTATGCTATGGATGTACACCCTAGAGAAGAACATGGGAGTTGGTGTGATTCATGATGATGACTATGATTGATCTTGTTATACTATTAGATATTCTACCCTTGTAGAATACATATATAGTCGAGCTTACAACTTGCATAATTTTAAAATTGTGTTCTTATGGGAAGTGAAGCCAGGAGTCTTGAGCATGATGTGATGTCTTTCTTAGAAAAAAAGTTGGTTATTACATTTTTCATGATCTTCCATGGACATGGTGTTTATGTTGATGTATGTGTTGAAATACATATTTGACTCTATAGAAATCAATCTATGGTATGCGGGTGAATAGGCTACGACGAGAAAGGAAATAAACGGCTATAAATTGTCAGTTATCAATGGTTGTAAAAATTCCAATTCAGATCCAATTACTTTCCATTTGAAAATATCCTTCTTTAGATACAATAGGAATTCGACCAGCTCTGAAGTCATACAAAGTGAGCATGTGTATGGTGAAGGGAGAAATCTTGTGAAGATTTCCCTACTTTTCTTTTTGTAATTTTATGGTTGATCAACCCTCACAGTGTGCACGACTAAGAAGTAGATATATTTTGCATTTTCATGTCATATGATTTCTGTATGATGTTTGTAACTTTGAATAAAATGGTATCTCACTAAACGTGCATGGACTTAGGTGAGATGGTTGTATTGACTAGAAAACCTAATACTAATATCGTAATTAACACTACATTATATTACTTTTCTGTTTAGAAGTGTCAATACGTAGTGGTTACTTGTTCTTCATTTCACATGGAGTTGTCTTTAGTTTGACTTTTAAAACTTTCTGGTGCTAGAATCTGGTGGAAAAATTTGAGGTGAAATCTTGATTTGTGTTATTTAAACTAGTTTTGAGTATATATATATGGATTCAGCATCCCGAAAAATCTCTAGGGCACTTTGATTTTGCAGGGGCTACCCATCAAGCTTGTGGTTTCAATAAATTCTTGCTAAATTTTAGAGAAATTAGACTAGAAAAACCACCCACCGAAAAAGCTTCCACTAACTCTCACTAAAAACAACTTGGTTTTAGATGTGTTTATGTCAAATTTTGCAACAATTTAGTGGGAATTTGGTGAAATCAAAAAAATTGACATGCCAAAATTTGTACTTTTTATTGTTAGATATTATATATTTTAAAATTAATTTTAAATAACAAAAAATATTATTGATAAAATGGTTGACGAAATTAAAAAAAAAAAAAAAAACATTTTTTAAAATATAATTTTAATCAATATTATTTAAAATTACATCATAACGTGTTATATTTAAAGATCTATCCTTCTCAGAAGCATTGGTCATCTTCATTAACCATCACAGTGAACCCCAAAAAAATGTTTCGACGAATTTGATAACAGTCACAATGAACAAAAAAATAAAAAATAAACTCTGTATAAAGCAAATTTCTTGTATAATTTTCTAAAAAGTTGGAGAGGAAGAGAAGAACAGTGAAATGTCATTATTATCCAACATTGTAATGTCATTATTATCCAATAAACTACAAAAGTGGAGCTTCCCTTCCTCATGGAATTTTTTTAAGAAATCAATTAGGCCTTAGAACTCTTTATGGCAGATATCATCTGAAGTTAAGTATTTGACTAGCAGTAATAAAAAATCTATCTTAGCGCATATTTTGTTTCAAGGAGGATAGTTGTGGATATCAGGTGAAGCCTTATTGGCTTGACTTCTATCAAATCTTAGAGATCCATGAAGGAAAAAGTGTGTGAAACAATCACCTGTGTTCCTTCACTTCTGCATTCATTAGCAATTGTAACAAAAACTAAAAATATCTAACAAACTAACGACCCTAGCCATTTGAATGTTGATAATTTTCTTGTGTGGTACATCACATCCTATCCCTACCCTGGAAAAGAAACTAAAGGTATTTCTTGCTTATGGGAAAGATCATCTTCAAGATAGGCTTTATCCTTGGACATATGTCACTTCTTCAGAACTTTTTTTGTTTCCCTAGTATTCTTCAAATGTAGCTATAGGCCTAGCCCCTGAGCCTTACATGCTCATAAGTTTTCATTATCACATAATCCATCCCTCTATCCAAGGTGGAAAATAAAATATTTCAAACACTTTTATACCCAAAATTCAAAAAGGTGAGGCCTTCCATCTGTAAATAATTGATGCATGTTGCAAGAGGGTTGTGGAATAAGTTTAAGGGTTTTGGAGGTAGAGATATTGATTCTCATCAAATGATGGTTTTTAATGTGGCCCTATTGAAGGATGTCACAAGCTTGATCAACTACATTATGGCTGCGAGATTGAGAAGATAAAAAGGACAGAACATACACCAATGCCCAACTATTATTTTATGGTTGTGAGATTGAGAAGATAAAAAAGACAGAACATACACCAATGCCCAACAATTATTATCCATAGTTTTTCAATCTCATCACTTACATCACTCCCTTTAGAATCACAATCATCATTTTTCATAAATTCCTCAGCATTGTCGAGATTATCCATATACGCTAAACATTTTCGATGTTTTCCTTATATCCTCCCTCCAAGTGAATATTGAATGGGCACTATTAAGAAATTTACTCACAAGTTGTAATGGAATATTATTCATGTTGACAAAATAAGTGGCCAACAAATTAACTAGTAGTATTTTTATGGTCAATGCTGGAAAGACATGTTATTAAGCCATCCATTTAAATTGGAGGAAATCTGCCTATGTTGCATGTTGAGAGCATTGGGAGAATCATAACATAACATGTGTCAGCTACCCAATTATGTAGGTGGATTCCATACCATTTTTCATCTAAATAAAATCTCATGAGATTCCTCAATCACTCCTACTCTATAATTCCCATTAATAAGAGAACTAAAATTCCTAATAGTAGGAAAACAACTAGACAATATCATTAAAACCATTGTATGCAAAGCCTCCATTGTCTTCCCATGCTCGCAAAGCCCATCAAGAGGACTTACATATATCCAAAAATTGGGCATGTATATTCTTCCCACCATGGATTCTAATAGCCTCTAATCTTCACATGGATTGCCCACTCCTTGAAGCCCATTGGAAAAAATGGTGAACAAGTAAAGAAAATAAAAAATTAGAGATGAGAGAAATCCCAAAACAAGAAGATGCCATGCCCACATGATTAGTTTTGAGCAATATATCCATTGCCTTGTCCAATGTTTAGAAAAAATTGGTGAAAACCCTGACAAATTGCATAGTAGTCATTTTGTTTGTCTTTGAAAACCATAGATACTTGTGGTTGCAACCCCAAAAATCAATCCTAGTTGGATCCCTTCTAGTTGCAGATGAAGAGAGGCCAAGACAGCTATGAGTGAGAAGAGGAGTGGAAGTGTTGGTTCATGAGGGTTGAGGCTGAGCTAAGGTGGCACTTGGCCCTCATCCAAGCTCTAGGTTCCTACCCTTTTTCTTATTTTCTTTTTCCATTTCATTATATTTCAATAGAATGAATATATATATTTCGTTATATATATATAATATATATATATATATATATATATATATATATATATATATGTATATATATTAATATTATATTAACATTATATTACTTAATAACATGTTAACTAATAAATAGAACATGGATTAAATAATTTAACATACAAAATTATTAACATTATAATTTTTTTATAATTATTATTATTATTCAATTTTTAAGGTCACAACCAAACCATACACCAAATTGGTGTATGATATCCCCTTGTTTGTGGGACAAGTGACCCACTTCTACGCAACGATTTGACTACTAAGTCTATGAAGGCATACATACTCTACCCTCGTCTAGTTTTGAACCTGTGGCCTCTTAGGAGGAAACACACGCTCTTAACCATTAGGCCCACTCAAGCTGTATCAACATAATAATTAAAGTAATATTAAAGGTCTTTTTTAAATAAGTGATACAATATTACATAATATCAAAATCATTTTACCTTGGCATTCCATATGGAAACCTGAACAAAATCAAAAGTTAATGTCTTTTATCCCAAATGTCCATATAATACTTCAATGCATGCAAACTATGAACAAGACTTCATTATACAATACATTATGCCAAAGTATTGATAAATTCCAGGTGAAGTAGAAAAACCGCAAGTTAAATGAAACATTTAAGACGTGCGGAAATATCAATAGTGCGTGGAATGATTGGATTTAATGTAGGTGAAAGATTTGTTTTTTGTAGAGTTAATTCTCAATGAAAGCCAATTCTTCCACCACTAATAGGGTAACATTAAGGTTAAGTCCTTAACATTGAGGATAATAATTTAATTAATTAATTAAGGTAGTTAAAGGGGAAAAAATTTGACACTAAGAAGGTAAGTAATGATAGTTGGAAGAAACATCATAGTGCTTACTTAGCTATCTATGGGAGAGGATTTAGTAGATTCTTGAGGATATTCTCAATATCATTAACGCTTCTAGTTTAACAAGCATAGTTAAAAAAAAAAAAAAGAAAAAAAAACAACAACAACTTACACCTACCCTTATCTATTCATGTGTGGGTCAAAAAAGAGTTGCAAATGCTTTTAAATGCACTAATAAACCTTGAATACTATATGTTGATAAAACAAAGTTAGAATGTCAAGGATATGAGTGAATCAAGGCCATGGAGGGGCATTACAGGGACAACATCCACCAGAACCATCACTTCCATCACTAGAGTTGGACCTCATCTTCTGCTCACTAGAAGCACTAAATCAGACATTAAAGAGGTGCCAAATAGTCGAGGTGGATGTGGTGCCCCCTCCATCTAGGGAAGTAAATCTCAAGGGATCAAGGAATGTTGATCAAGGACCTTGAACCAATAATAACATTATGGATATTCTAAAGATTAAGCCCCAAAATATAGTTGGAGTTCATGTTAGTAAACATGCAGAAGCTTAATTGTGAGAAGTGAAGAGGTGTTTTTGAGGGAGTAGACTTCTACTTTAAAGGAAAATATAGAAATATTCTAACTGAATGATATGGATAATTTGGAAATACAATTGCACCTGACTCCTAAAACAATATTTTAGGAACTATTTGATGAAAGGTCTAGGAAACATTACTTACCAGCATACTAGGAGGAACAATATGTAGGAACCTTTCATGCCTTGGTTCAAGGAAGTCAAATAGTGTAAGAGTATGAGATAAGGTTCATGAATTATTCAAATATGTCTCATACATGGATATTGATAAACATCAAGAAGTTAATTTCATTTATGGATTGAATCCTAAGGTTAGGGAAATGGTATGGATGTGGAAACCATCTTTGGTTGCTAAAGTAGTTGAGAATGCTCATTACATAGAAGAAAACTTAGACTTAAAAAGGGGAGAATAGGTTGTATTCCACAATAGCCAAGATTGTAAGAAATGGCCTTCAGACCTTCTCTAAGGTAGGAAGTTCTACGCCACCACTGTATGGATATATAGTTAGGCCTAGAGTAGTGGTAGTAGGGATTTTAATGATTGCCAATGTAGTTTCAGCAACATCTTGAGGGACTTGTGCAAGTCTAATATAAATAGAAGGAGCTGATAGTAAGGGAAGGAGCTCTCTAGAGGGATCCCAAAAACTCTATTCAAAATCCATCTTGTATAACTTATTGATAGCAAAGGACCTCATTACTAGTGTGATTGACCCAAGTCACAACCCAGTACCACATGACAATATGGAATGTCATCGATAAGAAGAGAAGGTATTAACCACTATATTTATGCAATGATAGACAACCATTAGGATAAAAACCAATTCACCATGGTGAAAACTTTAAGTATGATAAATCATGTAAAAGTTAACATTTTGTTTTATTTTTACACTACAAATAGTTTCATTTCACCATTTACACTAGAAAACTGTGGGTTGGCAACCTATGAGCATGTGGAATTTAAATAAGTCGAGATGGATTTTGAGGTGAAACAAGTGGTAGCACCCAGTATATACCAGTGTTTGGTAAACCTTGGGGATTGTACAACTATGTTGAAGGTGTATGTACCTGCCCTAGGAACATATGATGTAATCATAAGAATGGATTGGCTAGAATATCATAGAGATCTAGTAGTTTGTTTAAAAAAGAAATTGATATGCTTAGATGATAAAGGAAGATCAATTGATATATATGATAGAAAGATGGATATCTCCCTACGATTCATTTCAATGATGAAGGATAAATAATTCCTTATCCAAAACTATAAATTATATGTGGTTAGGGAAATAAGTGATAGGAAGGGACCCTCCCTAGGTCAACACCAATTTTTTCCTTAATTTGGGAATTTTGCCCAAATAATTTCCAAGGTTACTTCTTAGGAGGGAGGCTTATTTCATAATTGAGTTGAACTTGAACATGAAGCCAATATCTAAGACACCCTATAGGATGGCACCTCTAAAACTTTGTGAGTTGTAGATGTAGTTGAAAAAACTATTATACTTGGGACTTATTAAACCTAGTGTTTCACCTTGGGGTAAACCAATGATTTTTGTCAAGAATAAGAATGGTTCCCTAAGGTTGTGCATATATTTTATAGATCTATATTGATCCACAATGAAGAATATGTAATCAATACCTAGAATATATGATTTCTTCGATCAAATTAAGGGAGCAATGATTTTCTCAAAAATTGATGTGTGATAAGGATATGTCTAGTTAATGATTAAGGAGGGTGAAATTCCTAAAAATTCCTTTCAAACTTGGTTTTGAGTTGACAATGGTTCTTTTTGGTTTAACCAATGCACTAGTAATGTTCATGAGTCTCATGAATGGTGTGTTCTAATAGTATCTAGACCACTCTGTTCAAGTCATTCTAGAAAACATTTTGTGTATTATAGGAATGAAAGGGAGCATGTAAACAATTTTGGATTATGTTGGTGTGCTTAAGGGAAAACACGTTGTGTGGAAAACTATCGGAGTTCTCTTTCTCTTAGAAGGAGATAATTATCTCAACCACATCATTTCATGAGAGGGGATTTCGATAGACTAGGGAAAAGTGAAGAGCATAAATGGAATGACAAGTGCTTGGAATGTTCATGAGTTGTGAAGCTTCATGGGGCTAGCAGGATGAATTCAACATCACTTTACTATTACGATCCTATTGTCAACAAGATGTATGTATATGGGAAGAATATTCTTTTTGGGTAGGCTTGAACCATGACATGGTCTAGTTTGTTGCAAAGTGTCTTGAATGTCAGCAAGTGTATGTTGAAAATCACCATAGAATAGGAATCCTATAACTATAGGACATTCATATGTCCATGTGGTAAGTAATCCCTATGGTTTTCTTTTTTATCTTTGTCACTCATGTCACAAAGACACAATGCCATCTTGGTCACAGTTGATAAGTTGACCAAATATTACCATTTCATCTCTGTCAGAGACACATATGATGTCATCGATGTGGCATGAGTATTTATAAGAGAATTTATATGGATGAACATGTTACCCACAATTATTATTATTGATAGAGACTCTCCATTTACGTTTAGGTTTTGGACAATTTTGAAATCAATATTGGGGACTGAATTAAACATGATCATTCCATACCATTTGTAAAAACATGGGAAGACTGAAAGGGTAAATCAAGTTATAGAAGACATGCTTAGAATGTATCTTATGGATATCTAGACTCAATGGGAGAAGTATCTACCATTGTTAGAGTTTTCCTACAATAATCATTACAATAGTTTAATCGAGATGTCTCCTTATCAATTTCTCTATGGAAGGTCATGTAGGACACTACTTAACTGGAAAAGGTTGGAGGATAAAGTTATAGTAGGGCCTAAATTAGTACAAAAAAAGGGGTATAAGGTGAATCAAATTAAATAAAGGTTAAAGGAAGCTCAGGATAGACAAACGAGTTATGATGATTCACATAGGACTAGTCAAAGTTATGAGGTGGGGGAGCAAGTTTTTATTTGTATATGTCCCAATACGAGTTCCATTTAGTTTGGAGAAGGGAAAAGGTTATCACTTCTATTTATAAGACCTTTTAAGATGAAATAGAAAATTGGACCAATTTCTTACCATCTTATACCGCCATCTCACTTGCATAAAGGTCATGATGTTTTTCTTGTATCCGTTCTACTAAATTATGTTGCTAATGAATCTTACAAACTTAATTGGAGAGAATTGCAAGTATCAGACATTGGAAATATTGTGGTTGAATTATTGTCTATATTGGACTATAGAGTTCAACAACTCAAGGATCACTTGGTCGACTTGATTAAGGTTTAGTGGGATAACTATAACCCAATACATATTACCTGGGAAGATGCATAGACTATACATTGAGAATATCTCTCACTTTTTGACCACTTGTGACACCACATTTTGACCTAGGTAGCTACTTATACCGAGGCCTTAATTGTATTTTCATGATGCACTATTTATGCACTTTATGTAATATTATTGAACTCAAATTGGATATAGGGACTTATTTATATAAAACACTCTATGAATTATGTTTCTGTTAATCAAAATATCCGATGTCTGATTTATTTCCAACATGATGATCTTAATTGAGATATTTGGGTATGTGGATACTAAATTTGAAAATATAATAATTAGGACCATCTATATGTGTGTGTGTGTGAACTTACATACAGGCTGGAAGGAAGTTAAATTATAGTCAAAGCACCACACTAGAATTGGTTGATTTCAGGACATTGAATGATTAATGGTATTATGTACATTCTCTTATGATATTTTGTATCAATTGATATGTATGGTTATGACATTGGGTTAGGTGTAGGTTGGAATGTAACATGACTACCCAACTAAATAATTTGGTGACAAGCCCCTAGAATTAGCACTACAGTGCGGTCCATGTTAGATCACTAACCATAGTTCTGTAAGTAAGGGTGTAGGCATTTGCCACTAAGTAACCTCCAAGCCTGAAGACGTGGGAGGTATATGATGGACACACTCCCCAAGATGTGTGATGATGACTATTAATTTCTTGTTGGGGAAGTTAGTCAATATAGTTGACATTTCTGCTATTTTGGTTCTTTCAATCATTATATCAGTGTTGAAAATGCAACAAGATGATGGAGCTTATTGAAAAGAAGTCGCCTTCACTAAGTGGACCTGGAGGCTATTTTTGGCGCAAAGTCTATTTTTAGACATATGGATAATGGTCTATGAATTGTTGTTATAGAAATTTTTGGTCACTTCAACCCTAATCATAAATGTCCATAAATTGAGGGCTCCTAAGTCCCTAAAAGTGTTTCTTCACTACCTAAAGGAACAAGGTCAGCTGATTACATCATCTCCCAGAAGTTCTCCACTGAAAACTGCTCATAAATGGTCAAAACCGGACCATACTGAAAGCTCAATGCAGAGGGTGCGATGCATATCACCTTCCCAGTGTACAAGGTGCAATGCCCGTACTGATTTCTCCTCTGTAGGGTCGATGTTGGTAATGGGCAAATGGCAGGGAAAAATGTTGAGATGGAAGATCATGGAATCTCTCGAAGCTTCCTCTTTGAACTTGCCTCTTATTTTTGACCAGGGATGATAAGAGATCATCATCTCCAAGTGGAAGCAGGAACTATCAAAGAGAGGACACTAATCAAGATCCCAGAAGATGACTCACCTCTCTGTAATCATCTATATATGGATCCCTCATCACAGAGATCCAGAGGCTGGAATTTGTATCTTATAGAGAAGTTTTATTGGTTTTCTAGTGTACATTCACAGTGTTGGGTGATCTAAGATTGCTTGAGGTGAAGAAGGGCTTCCTAGCTGGAGGATGATGCAGGGTCAGAGCATATGGTTGTAATCCTCTTGCTACTTTTCATCTTAATAAAGATATTCTTGTTTTCTTCCATATTCTTGTGTACTTGTTTATATATGCATTTATATGGTTAACATACATCTGATCCTGTGTTATTTATAGATATAGATCCTTGTTTCTTCGATAGTAGTATGTTGTTGTGATTCCACGGGTTCTCTTCGAAGTTGGGCAAACGAAGAAGAAGCAGCGAAGCTCTATCAAGAAGGAGAGGAAATCAAGTGCAAGACTCAGGTTGGTCTTCTTGGTTCTCCTCTCGTCTATTTCCATAAAAGAAAACAATAGTAGACTTTAATTGTTTGTTTCTAAGATAGCCACCCATCTTAGTGGGAATAGTAGCATTTGAATGGACACTATCCCGGTAAAAAAATGGCGACTCCACTGGGGAGCGACTAGATTACTTGTTAGCCTATCTATCCTTTTTCCTTTTATAAACTTACAGACGGAGCCTGAAGTCAAGCCAGCTAGCCTTCGAACTGCATTTGTTATACAAATGCAAAGTAGATCAATTCTACTTCAGTCTATCTCCATGTTTTGTTTATGAATTAAACAATAGATCTGCAAGCAATCTAATTGCCCTAAGTGGTGGCTCTAGTAACCTCCTTAGATCACCCCTGTGTTTTACATACACTGACCTTTACCTACTCGGCCTAAACACCTGAACTAGATTGCAAATTGTGAGTGAAAACCTGTTTGAAGTCTTGCACTGGTACCATCGCACCCTACCTTCAAGGCATTCTGTATGCATCCCACTTCCTGAGTTCAATAGGTGCGCTGCATACTGGTTTCACTCTGTAACAGTTGCGATTGTTAGGGAGGCTTAACTTTACCCTCAGATTGTGGTTTTTTCTCACTGTTTTCAGTCTTATTCAGGATTTTTGTTGTCTGTAGTCAGTGTATTTTTGCGAAAACCCCCTTCTCTTTCATTATTCTGCCTCCTTAGTGCAAAGAACTGTAAATGTTTTTTATGTATTGTGCGTCGTTTTCAGTTCTCTTTTGCAAAAAAGTAGCATAGTCGAACTGTCGTCTCTAGATCTGAAAGTGTCATAGCTGTCATTTTCAGTTTTAGAAAACAATCCCATTGTTCTTGATAGTTGATTATACAGTTACTATTGCATAGGATTTAAAATAGTAGTTTTAAAGTGTCGAAAAGCAATTTCCATTTCAAAATCGCAAAGTGTCTTTCTTGCTTTCACTTCATTTTGAAAAAGAATTTTGTTGAGTAATGTCGCTTTAAAAGTAATTCAGTTTTTCACATAGCTTTCTTAACATCATTCATACATTAAGAAGGCTGAAAACAAATACATGCATGTGAATTTGCATTTTGATTGCTTGGTTTGATTTAGGACTGTACATTTAGCGTGTGCTCTGTGCTCTGTGAAGAAAAGATTCTTGACTTTTTTCCCATAGTAGATAGGATTTTCATTGCTGAAAGAAGATTAAACGTTTGTTTATCATCTTAGACTGCATTTTAGGAATTATATACACATCACACGGTAAACCTGAAAGGAAAATTGTTAAGCAAGATCAACTTAAAATAAATTCAATGAATCTAACAACGCTTTGGAACTTAACGCACAACATCTAGAGGTCTAGGCTAGAGACGTATTTCGGCATCGTAAAGCCTGGTAACTATTGTTTTCAGTGTTTTTTGGGTGATTCCTCCACTCTGAGGCGGAAAGTGCTAGTACGGACTTGTGCTCCCACGTATCATCAAGTATATATTGGGAGACCACAATAGGCTGCATCCTTTATCCTTAGGAAGTTGTGTCTAGCACCCTATTGATCGCAATGCACTGAACAGAGCATTCGGGAAGATTGACTGTCGTACCGTAAAAAGTATTCTACAGTTTTGTGATTGGTTTGGTAATCCTCTTTGCCTAGATCTCCAGAGAATTTCATTTTTCTCCTTTTCAGACTCAAAGGAAAAGGTCCTCTGAGCACTTGTCACTTCAGGCTCAATAAAAATCAAAGGTGACTAGAGTCATCTTTTGTTTTTTCTCGACTCTTTAAAATTGAAAATCAAGGTGTGTCAACGCGTATAAAATTCATCTAACTTGAGAAAAAAAATCCCTTTTTATTTTGAGTTGATCAAGTAATCTGCAATCATGGAAGAAAATCAATCAAAACTCCGTCGTTGGTGGAGACTTACGAGTCAACCGTCGTTGACTCCAGAAGCGAAACCATTCCGGACGAACCGAACTCATTTAACCAGATCAAAGTCCCCTAGATTGGTTGGAGCAAGCACTCCAACATCCTCAGAGACTCGGTTACTCCAAACATTTCTGGCATCCCCGCCTCTACAGAAGGAATTCTGTAATAGCAAAAGGACGTTACAACTGATCCTAGTGTGACAGTTAACACTTCTATTCCTGAACCGGCTCCATCTACAACCAATTCGGAAGGTGTTACTCCCCAACCGTCTGCTACTGCAGAACTTACATCTTCTTCGACACCAAAAATATTTTACGGACCTGACGATCTTCCTCTTCCTCCTGGATTGATTGCCATAGAAGAGATTGTGGAAGATCCTCCGTCTAACACTACAACGCAACTTGGAGATGGGATCACCCTGTAACCTTATTCATTAGAAAATATTCACCGGCCCTCGGAAGTTCCTGAAGAATCACTAAGGAATCTTTTGGATAGGCTTAATATGTCTGAACAACCATCAACATCAAGGATTGTGTCACCCGACACAACAACAACGGAAGCTCCTTCTGCTATTCCGACAATTTTTTGCCGACATGCCATCTGTCCCAACTAGCTTTCAATCGCTAGATGGATTCCATCCAGGGACTATTTCGACAGTATGGGTTGTTCCCGTTTGTTCATCCGAAATTATATCTAGAATCTCTTACGTTGAGTCTTGACAAATTGATCCGTCACAAGGTCAATTTGGGCAAACTAGTCCCCAAAGGAAAATTATTCCTTTGAGTACTAGATTACTGTCATATGGAGGGCCGTATACCGTTTCATTGTCTTCCTCGGAAGGATAACCATGCATGAGTTCACAACAAAATTTGGGTTATGCTGGAATCACAACTAGCGGTTGGGTACCAATCCTGTCCCAACAACCAAGAGTTGTATGCTCAATACAACAAAGTTCACCTATGACAAACATCCCCACTACGCCACTATTGTGGCAGTATCGAAAGTACAAGCGTCACGAGTTGTATGCCAATCTCAAGTTTCGCAGGTTGCAATACAACAATCTCTTGTACCTCCGACACAACCACAGTCACCAACTAGTGGAATGGCATAGGTTCAAACAGGGAACACCAATCCCCATCTTGGTCAAACAGTCAGTACTAGACAACATTCCATGGCTCACAACCATGGTTGGTGCAATACCAACAACCGCAATTCCAGCAGGCTTACCAAGGATATGAGCAACAAGTCTTTGCAAGTAATGGGCAGCCGTATCAACCATATCATAATGGTTATGCCCATCAACCTTACCAAAGTTACCAGCATCAAATGCATTATGATGGTATGCAAAGACCAACTGCTCAAACGATTCCGTCTTATCCTGGGTATTCTCGACCAAGCCTGAATCAACAGTTTCCTTTCGTGGAAACTTTAGAGTTACCAGCTCTGAGTCAACTAACGAACAATCCAATTGCCTACGCCCCTTGGTGGCCGATGATTCCGCATAAACTTCCGTCGGATATTCCTAAATTTAATGGAAATCCGAGCGAAGACCCATCGAATCATGTGATGACCTTTCATCTATGGTGTTCATCAAACACTCTCAATGATGATTTGATTCGGCTTCGCCTCTTTCAGTGCACGTTAACTGGTCCAGCAGCAAAGTGGTATATCAAACAACCTAGAGCTTCGTTTGATAACTTCAGTACCCTAGCCACAACCTTTTTAACCCATTTTCAGTTACCTATCAGGTACGAAACAGGAACTGAACTGCTTACCAACTTCAAACAAACGACAGCCACTCACATATCCGATCATATTCATGAGCGGCGACGTCGTCGTCGAATGGTAAAAACATATGTTCCTAATCAGCTATCGGTTGAATGGTTTATTAAGTCGTTGTTACCCTCTATTACAGAAGATGTGGCAGAGGGAGGAGTCATCACTGAAGAGCAAGTTATTGCTTGTGCACAATATCTAGACTCGATCTATACTCAGTCTGGCACGCTCTACGATAAAATCCCTGACACTCCTAGACCAGAATTCTTCGTTCCTCCGCCTCCTAAATAAAACAAAGACTCTCATCTCAGCGATGGTGTGATAGGTACAACAAGCACTAAAACTGCGAAGGCCACATCGAAAAAGGCCCGCACGGTTTTGAGACAAGATGCAAATGAGGAAATTTTAGCCTCGGAAGTAAATGTCGTGTCAACAGACAAAGGCAAAAAACCCAAGCAGCCCGAAGGCAAGAAGAAAAAACAAGGGAAGAAGAAAAACCAAGGAGACTCATCTCCTAGAAAATATTCTCCTAACCCTTCTCGAAATGCGAAACCAAAAAATCCATGCAGTATATGTGACGAGGGTCACTAGACCAGAGAGTGTCCATATAAAGAAGAAATTATAAAAAATTTCAAAAGTTCAAAAACCTCGGTTGAACTGACTGATCTGTTTCCAAACCCAGGAACAAATCTAGTTGCTAGCAAAAATGCTTCCCCATCCCAAGTACTAATGTTGTTAGTTTCAAAACAATTGAATGATGCTCTCACAACGACGAGTAAATATTACGGGAATCCACAGATGTTGAACAACAAGGATAATGATCAACCTAGTAGTTCAACAATGACTTCAACCGAAGTCGTGCCACCCATCATTCCTGAATTAACAATAAAACTGCCAAAGGGAAGAGTACACAAATTGACATTTAATCCTCGTGCCTGAGCAACACAACACTATAATATAGTGGAGGATTAAGCCCAATTTCCATCTGCAATGTTGACTCTTGAGGTACTGCAAAATTGCCACTCCCAAAAGCAGGCTTTATTATCAGCAATAGGTGGGATTGACCCAATGGATTCCAATCTTGTATCTTTCAATCACAAAGGATACGACCCTCAGTTACCAGCTCAACTAGCTTTCCTCATTCAAGTGAAAGCCCTCAACAAAACTGTTCATAGAACAATTATTCATGAGGGGGCATCCACATGTATCATGTCGATGAGTTGCTCAAAAACTCTAGGGTCTCTGTTCTTGTTGTCATCATCAATGACATTGAAAGCATTTGACGGACGATACACCCCGTATGGGATACTAAGTAACTTGCAAGTCGAACTGGGGGAAAAACAGTAGAAATTGATGTTGAAGTCATCGACGGAAATCTTGATTACAACATCCTACTGGGAAGACCCTGGATTTATACCATGGCAGCCGTTGTGCTGACTTACTTTAGGAAAATTGCATTTCCTTCCTAAGGAGGAATTACAATCATCGACCAACAAAATTTTCTCCCCAACAGTTCACAAGTCACGAGAAGCATTCCAATGATCCATGGAAGCCCTAGCATGCTTCATAATATCGGAGTAGGCCTACTAAAAGACCCTACGTTAATGGGAACTTTTACCCTACCGCCTCCTACGAATTTGGCGGAAGTGGCTAATGTAGGAACCTGCAATATGATATCTTCCATTCAAAAGATGTCAGAAAACAATGTTAAAATGGATCATTCACAAGTTTTGCCTCTAAAACCACTGGAAATATTATAGCAATCAATGTTTTAAGCGTGGGAGGAAAACTAGCATCAATGCTCGTCGAGCATTTAGATAGATAGGTCTAAGGAATATGACACCCCTTCAAACCCTTGGTCACAAGTACACTCTACAGACGAATGAATCATTCAATCGATGATGATTGATGGGGCATCATGGGAAGATTACCACCATCGTTCCCATCTTCTGAACTGAAAAGAAGATAATTCCGGAAATCTACACCATCCTTCAGTATTTGACTTTCTCACGAATACTGTAAACACGGTGGATTCCGAGAGAAACCTATCCAATATCGAAGAGACTATTGCCATAAATATCTCAACCAAAACAAATGTTGAGAGAATATTCATGTTGGCAAATCTTGTTCTTCTTCAGAACTCGAAATATATAGCACTCTATTTCACGAGTTTAGAGATGTCTTTGCTTAGTCATATGATGAAATGCCAGGTATCGACTTGAGCATCGCTGAACACAAAATTAAGATGTATCCAGATGTCAAACCGGTACGACAGCAACTAAGGTAGGTGCACCCCAAGAAAGTCGTTGCCATCAAGGAAAAAGTTGAAAAACTCCTCCATGTTGGTTTCATTTACCCCGTTCCTCTAACCAATTGGGTATCGAATATTGTTCCTGTAATGAAAAAACAAGGAATGATTAGAGTGTGTGTCGATTACAAGGATGTAAATCAAGATTGTCCAAAAGACAACTACCCTACACCCTTTATCGACCAGATAATTGATGAATGCGCTGGATGTGAAATCTTTTCATTTATGGATGGATTTTATGGGTATAATCAAATAAATATCCACCCAGAGGACCAGTCAAAGACTGCATTCATTTAACCATGGGGAACATTCTATATCGCAAACTACCCTTTGGTTTGAAGAACACAGGGGAAACTTTTCAGAGAGCAATGAACTATGCTTTCCATGACATCAAAAACATCGTTCAACCTTATCTCGATGATCTCCCAGCTCATTCATGAAAGTGGACCGATCATCCATGCCATTCGAGAGCGATATTTCTACGTTGCCAACACTACAAGATATGACTCAATCCGCACAAATGTGTGTTTTGTGTAAGTTCTGTTCATTTACTTGGCTTCATAGTCTCAAAGGATGGGATTCGTCTCGACCCATGCAAGGTTCAGGCAATCATTGATTTGCCTCCACCTTCAAACTTGCTTCAGATTCAGAAACTCCAAGGGAAAGCAAATTTCCTCAGGAGGTTCATTCCAAATTACGCCGAACTAGCTAAAGGTTATACTCGTCTATTGAAAAAGGAAGTACCCTTCGTTTGGGACTAGGTCGCACAAGCCTCCTTTGATGCTTTAAATAAATCTCTAATACAAGCATCATTAATGTATGCCACATATTATCAAAAAGACTTTAACCTGTATGTGGCTGCAGCAGATACGACCATAGCAATGGTTTTAGTTCAAGAAGACAATGGAATTGAACATCCTATATATTATTTAAGCCAAAACTTAAATGATACAGAAATGAAATACTCCTACGTTGAAAATCTCGCCCTCATGGCTGTTCAAGTGATACAGAGATTTCGACACTACATCCTCTTTAGGAAAACTACCATTTTATCAGATTGCAACCCCATGACTTACATATTGTCGTGACAGTTGCTGGGGGGAAAATATTCAAAATGGATAGCAATTCTACAAGAGTTTGATTTGGAATTCAAAAATTCCAAATCAAAGAAAGCACTGGTATTCACAGAGTTACTATGTAATCTCCCATCGTCGTCCAACGATGCAACATCAGAAGAAGCAATCGTGGATGAAAATTTGTTTCTGATATCTTCAAGCAAATTGTGGTATGAAGGTATAATCATTTATCTCTAGACACAAACATATAGGTCTAATACCTCACGCTCCGAACAATGACGTATTCGATACCAAGAAAAATACTACGTGATCGTCGGTGATACTCGTTACAATCGTGGTATCAATACTGTTCTGCAGAGGTGCCTCACCCTTAAGGAGGCCGAAAAAGTCCTGAATGACTGCCATTCAGGAGCATGTGGGGGGCATCAATCTAGTTATACTACGGCGCAAAAAATTTTGTGAGAAGGATACTCCTGGCCAACAACATTCAAAGATTGCATAACCGCAGTTAGGAGTTGTCATGCTTGCCAAATTTTCGAAAGAAAAACCAGAAGACCACCCACACTGCTGAAACCAGTAGTAGTTGTTGGGCCATTTGCCAAATGGGGCATAGATTTCATGACATGTAACCCCACCTCGGCTGGGGGCATGGGTACATAATAGTCGCGATAGACTATTTTACCAAATGGGCTGAGGCGATGCCTACATTAAACAACAATGGCGAAACGGCTGCCCTTTTCTTTTTCAATCACGTAGTCTCCAAATTCGGTATTCCACAGGCCATAGTCATAGATAATGGATCACATTTTCGCAATCACATGATGGTTGAGTTAGCTGCCAAATTAGGACTATCCCACGACAGCTCTACTCCGTACTATTCGCAAGCTAACAGACAAGTTGAAGCAATCAACAAAGTCCTAAAACGCATGCTTGCAAAGGATGATCAGAGTCCACAAACGGGATTGGCACCTAATCCCGTACTCAGCCTTGTGGGCATACCAGACATCGATAAGAAATGCAACCGGATTCACACCTTTTCAATTGGTGTACGGTCTAGAAGCAATCTTACCAGTTCAATGTGAAATCTTGTCCCTCAAACTCGCAGTCGACCTTCTCCCTGGAACCTCAGAAGAAGAGGCTTGTTTCTTGGAACTAATCCATTTGGATGAAACCTGTCTTGATGTAGCTTCGGCTAATGAAGCTCATAAGAAGTGAGTCAAAGCACAGTTCAACGAGAATGTCAAACCTCGCGTCTTCTCAGAAGGTGACCTAGTCTTAGTTTATGACTAGGAATCTGATAAATTGGGAGTAGGGAAATTCAAATCATTATGGATGGGTCCCTATATTGTTAAATGAGTATTAGTAAAGGAGCCTATGAGTTGATGGACTATGATGGGATTCCACTGGTGCAACCTCGCAACAGGTTGTACCTCAAGCGTTACTATTCTTGATTTCACATAGTAATCCTCGTGCTTTTGTTACATTTTTGTTTTCACCAAGAGCATTGATTTTGGTTAAGTAATCCACCTTTTGTAGTTGTTACAGATGTCGAACCAACTGGAATAATTCGTTGGGTATGCCGATGGAGCAAGTCGTAGTTCGCGGAACGTGTCTTCTGCGGCATGGGACATTTTCAATCCCAGCGGCAAGTTAGTAAGTTTTAGAGGATTGTGTATTGTTCGGTCTATGAAAAATATCGCTAAGCACAGTGCACTGATAGAACTCCTTTCTGATGCCATCACACATGGCATATGCCGACTTGTCGTCAGACTAGACTCACATCTCCTACAACTCACCAGCATCTATTCTGTACGAAATCTAGCTATCTATCGCATGTTCCTAAGGGTCAAAATTTTGGAAAGATAGTTCGATTGCATCCAATATCAACATATCTCCAGAATTTTAAACACATTAATGTACTTATTGGCAAATTATGTGTTAGATAGAAATTTGTGACATTTATAAAAATAAGCATCACATCAATATATGCAGTTGGATTATGTAACTTAACCAAAATAAAGCTCCGAAAATCAAAAATATATTTCATAACAATTTGTAGTCTGTACATATTGTTCTGTAACCAAGAAAACATTGGTCAAATGACCGAAAACTCAAAATGCTAGGGGGCACCCTAGTCTAATGGTACTGGTGATAACAAGTCACTGCTTGTGCAATCATGCATAAAAGCCTAGTCCATCGACTCGGCACTCCAGTAGTATGTCGCTGCAACCGCAGAGGAAGCTCATCGGTCCTCACATCTAGGATACCGAGGGTAAGACCCTTGATCTGGTCCTGTAGTGCCAAAAGAGTTTCGACCACATCAAGGTCGCAAAGGATGGCCCTCCCAATAGCCTATCCCGCTGGAGCAGCCACTAGGTCTTTGCGACGTACTGCTGGTCGAACTGGTCCAACATCTGCATGAGCACATGAGTTTTCATTAGTCTTGATCATAAGAATATAAGGACATTATAAAGAACAATGAACAGAGATATGGTCAGAAGAAATTACCCATGGCACCCCACTGCTCGCCAATTGGCAGCACCAAATCTGGATCACCTCGGAAATCCATACCAACATATGGGAACTTGGCATAAACCATCTCCTGACGGTCAAACCACCCGAAGAAGGTCTCAGAAAAAGAAATCTGGGGCTGACCAACGTGCCGAGACATGAGATCAACCCCTCTCTGCATCCGTGGTTCAGTCGGTGGATGTAGGCCAAGTGAAATATACTGCGGTTGCATCAATGGGATTCTCTCCAAGGCGAAAGCGGTCAAAATAGAACCATAACTAAAGTTCTTGGATCTTCCACTTTTCACCTAGGTCAATTGTTCTTTCATCATAGAAAGTACTGCATCACACCAATTGAACACCTTTGGTTCAAGGCGTTCCAAAGCATACTGCATGTAAGATTTGTTGGCTATGTGAAGAGTAGAACTACTAGCCAGTCTAGCAAAAGTAAATAGAATGGTCTATAAGGGCTAGTCAGTGACATCTCAGATATTGATCTTGCCATCCGTACTCGGCTAAGATCCCTCTCTGCAATGCCAGAAAATGTACTCCCTCACGGACTCACCCCCACAGGTGGAACCCGATAATGAGAGAGGGGCACCATGCCTCGATAAACTAGTCAGAAAATAGATGTCCACCACCGTCAAGGGGATCGATTTGCCCCTAATCTGGAATACCTGGTTGATAGGATCCTAGGCATTGAGGAAGTATTGCAATAAACTGATTTGTTGCCTCATGCTAGAAATAAGGAAAAACTTCAAAAGGCCACAGTTCCGCAATGCAGCTACTGTTCCCGGATCATGTAAAGCAACATCGTCCTCTTCTTCATGCTCGCGTTCTCACCATGTAACAACCATTTTTCTCCGATGAATATCTGAAAAACAAACAAGGGAAGAGTCAGGATCTTCATTTGGTGAAAAACAGGCAAAAATTCATGAGGAAACTATGCAAAAACTTTCCTCCCTACATCCATTGCACCCCAGCAAGTGTACTGGGAGTGATGCATACTGAATAGTCAGTGGGAAGATCAGTATGCATCACACCTTTCGACTAAGGAAGGGTGTGATGGTCTCAGGGTGAGTTCTTCAAACCTTAGAGGCTCAGCAGGACAAGAAAACAAGCTCAGAATCCAAAATGAAAGGCATGAAATTGAAGAGAACAAGTTTAGCTCCTACCTGGTCCGAACGGCGTCGAGAATCATCCACAGAATCTCCTGGAATCCGTTGGTGAAAATCAGGGGGGAAAAGCACCTCCAGAGCTCCAACAAACCAAATTCAAATGAAATGGTAAAATGAGAGGTAGTACAATCTTTGAAAGAATGAAATGCTAAGGGTGAATAAAAAACTCAATGACCATCATGGCGAGCAATGTTGTCACAGAGTTCAAGCTCGTTAAAAAATAAACCCTCCACGAGCAGTTTTAGCGCATAGTTCAAGCTCGTTAAAATATAAACATAAGTCATGAGCAAATGTTTCCCCCAGCGTTTAAGCTCATTAAAAAATGAACCGGTAAATAACCATTGTGAATGCTTTGTCACCAGCTTTTGAGCCTTGGTCGTGTTCTCGCCATCACCTCCACTCTGTTTTTAGCCGATCATTCACCCCCATATGATTGTTTACCCCTTCAAGGAACATCTGCGAAGAGTGATTCTGTTAGCCATCCTTGTGACACTACCGTGATTGGAGAATTCCAAATCTTACCTGGAATCAGCTGCTACCTGAAACCATCACTCGTTCCTCGAAAATGAGTCTTCTTTAAGCTCTTTTCACCTGAATCGTAAAATATGAAAAGATTGTCGAGCGATTGGCCTTTCCGGCTCGTTAAAGGCATCCGAAGTGTTATCCCTCCTCCAGATTTTAATATTTTTGGACCTGAGAGATTATTACACAAAATGATCGAGCGCTTGTCTTGTTCCACTCGTTAAAACTATCGAAAATTCATCCCTTTTGTATTATTTTACACTTTTTTGGAATTAAGGGATTATATGATGAAAAAGAATCGTTCGAGTCTCCTTTCCATTTCTTTCATACTCTCTAAAATTGAAAGGGACAGATTTATCTTTGTCGTTAAACTCGTTAAAACCTAATAGCGACAAACTCATCCAAATGGACGAGAACAAGTTTCACTGTCACTAGACTCGCTAAAATATAGCGACAGGTTCGCCCGAAGGGCGGATTATAGAACAAGCATATGTTATTCTCCTCAAGCTTGACAAAAATAAAGAGGTACTCGTTAATAATGACTGGGGAAAATTAGGAAGAAAACTTGAAGAAAACTTTATTAATAGCAAGTCGCTCTTGAACATGACACTTTCCTTCTGCATCCATGCCGGGTTGGGTTGTTTCGTTCACTGGTCATCACCATTGTTACGTCACACCATCCATCATTGGGGTTAACGCTACCAATCCATCGTCAGTGTCACTGATATGTTCAAGAGAAGTCATTCAGACAATTCACATGTGTCTCACCCACTACAATACATTCATGCTTGATTCCTTCATGACCGCCACCCTGAATCATGTATCGTCAGTTTGTTTTCACCTCCAAAATCATTTGCTTCATTCCATGTCGCTGATGTGGGATTCATTAAGTCCCTCCTACGACGGGTCTCTTCTTGTTGACATCAGCTCATTATCTAAGAAGTTGACTTAGGAATAACCCTTTCAGTACTTTGAAGCTTGCATGCCTCAATGGAAAGTTTCTCACTTTTGGCGACAGGTTTACATCAATGGCCTTCGACCGAGAGATTTTGCGTGGCGTTCAACGCAGAGTCCTTTTTCACACCACGTGAATTGTATTGTAGTGCCTTGAGGGTCATTGTCATTATTGGTGATTCCTCTCACGCCTGTTAACATCTTACATCATTGGTTGGTAATCAGTTGATGTCTTTCCATGTTTGACTCCAGAACATTTTTCACATGGATCGACTTGTACTCTGAGCGAAGATTGAACGAGTTTTGAAGACCCCTGATCTAGTTTCATCCATCTGGGCTGTGATGTATTAAGGAATATAAAAACATCAAGTGTATGTCATTTCCGAATAGATGATCATCCAAATCAAAGGATGATGTGTCCATATTATCAGTCTGTCACACAGACCATTGTCTGTCCTATGCACATGAAAATGAATTTATAAAGCTGAGCATGGGAATGCCCACCTCAGCTAGATCATGAAAAAAATGTTGTCAAAATAATGTATTATATTGTATCTTATTACAGGTCACCTCCCAGCTTGGAAAACCTTCAAATCCTCATAGTAAAGCATTTCACCCGACATCAAAAAGATTAACAACCTCATGCTTTAGGGGGCAATTGTTATAGACATTTTTGGGCACTTCAACCCTAATCATCAATGTCCATAAACTGAGGGCTCCTAAGTCCCTACAAGTGTTGCTTCACTACCTAAAGGAACAAGGTCAGCTGATTACATCATCTCCCAGAAGTTCTCCATTGAAAACTGCTCATAAATGGTCAAAACTAGACCATACTGAAAGCTCAATGCAGAGGGTGCAATGCATATCACCTTCCCAGTGTACAAGGTGAGATGCATACTGATTTGCTCCTCTGTAGGGTGCGATGGTCGAGAATGGACAAATGGTAGGGACAAAAATGTGAGGTGGAAGATCATGGAATCTTCTAGAAGCTTCCTCTCTGACACTTGCCTCTCTATTTTCGACTAGGGATGAGTAAGAGATCATCATTCTCCAAATGGAAGCAGGAACTATCAAAGAGAGGACACTAATCAAGATCCCATAAGATGACTCACCTCTCTGTAATCATCTAGATATGGATCCCTCATCACAAAGATACATAGACTGGAATTTTGTATCTTATAGAGAAGTGTTGTTGGTTTTCTGGTGTACATTCACAGTGTTGGGTGATCTAAGCTTTGCTTGAGGTGAAGAAGGGCTTCCTAGCTGGAGGATGATGCTGGGTTAGAGCATATGGTTGTAATCCTCTTCCTAGTTTTCATCTTAATAAAGCTATTCTTGTTTTCTTCCATATTCTTGTGTACTTGTTTATATATGCATTTATATGGTTAACATACATCTGATCCTGTGTTATTTATAGATATAGGTCCTTGTTTCTTTGATAGTAGTATGTTGCTGTGATTCCACAGGTTGTCTTTGAAGCTAGGCAAACGAAGAAGAAACGGCGAAGCTCTATCAAGGAGGAGAGGAAATCAAGCGCAAGACTCAGGTTGGTCTTCTTGGTTCTCCTCTTGTCTATTTCCATAAAAGAAAACAATAGTAGACTTTACTTGTTTGTTTCTAAGATAGCCACCCATCTTAGTGGGAATAGTAGCATCGAAATGGACACTATTCCCGGTAACAGTTGCAGGATGCTATTTGTGGATGACTGGTCATGTTGGTAAAAATAGATGGAATTATATTTTTAGACATATGGGCGGAGTCTATTTCTAGATTACCAGGCTAAAAATAGAACAATCGAATATTATTAGCTCTTAATAATATTTGGACTATAAACATTATCTTATCCTCTTGGAGCACTTCAGTTCGAGCTACGGATGTGGCACATGCAGTTTCCAGAAGGAAATAGGTGGTTCTTATGGGTTACTTGAGCTATTGCATGAATGACTTCAATTAGAACTTCAGTGATTGAGTTCTATGGAGTTGGATTGAGGAGTTGATGGAGTTGTGTTCAGTTTGACTTAGTTGAACTAGTTGTATTTAGTCTAACTAATCAATAGACTAAGTGTTGAGTGGTGTAGATTAGTTATTAATTAATTCAATAATTATTAACTCATAAAGCAACTAAATAATACATCAGTTAACTCAGTGCATGGAAAGTTCAGTGGAGACAAGTGTTAGAGGTGAGTGAAAGGGCAAGACAGCTGTCAGTTGTGACTATAGTTGTGCATGAGATTTGCACAATCAGTGGATTGAGTATTTCCAATGAGGATTGCATGGTATAACCAAAGGGAATACAAATTTGGATCACACATTTTGTGTGATTCTCATCTATTCTCATGCAGGATTGCGCAGTGGGGGTAGGCAAGCAGCGGAGGTGATTTGAGCTAGTGATTGATTCAGATCTGAGCTAGTTTGTGTGTAACAGGTGGAGATAGAAGTGAGTACTTGCTAAGAGTATTGTATTATGTATTGTTACATGTTATCAATCAATATAATATACAAATAGTTGGCGGTTTTGAGCTTTATGCTTTCCCCGGGTACATATTGTGTTGATATGTGTGATTGATGCTTCAATGTGCACATCTGAATGTTTCTTAATTCTGAAAAATTGATGATCAACGTAGAGGAGGTTATGTATTATGCATGTATTCCGCAATTAGTGTATAATTGGGATAATCTCTGTGAATAAGTGTCACATTATTCAAAATTTCTACATGGTATCGGAGCTAGCTGATTTGTAGAAGAGATTTCTACATGATATCAGTGCGAAGTTGATCATCGGATCTATTATTTAGAAAGTGTTTAAATTTTATTTCTTCAGGCAGAGTCTATAATCAGGCCAGGTAGCCTCTGGATTCATCCTTCTTTTGGAAGGTGAGATATCTGGTGAATGCCCATACAGTCAATCTTTGTACGAGAAATACTTTGTTGTCACGAATTTTAGATCATAAGCGGTTGAGTTTTGAGCTGGTGGAATGGCGCTCAAGGATAAACTCAGAAACATCTAAGTGTGAGAATGGAGACAGTATGCCCCAGTATCTCACGAAATTCACCCAATGCCGGGATGAGTTGGGAAGTGTGGGGGTGACTGTCAATGATGAGGACTTGGTGAGCTTGGCTCTCCTTGGTCTTCTGAAGAGTTGGCATTCCTATCAAGACTCTGTCAATGGTCGGGAGAAATTGCTAGGATGGGAGAGACTTTGGTCGGATCTTGTGCAAGAAGAGATAAGGTGGAATAACAGGGACGAATCTTCATCAAAGGAATGTGATGAAGAAAATTGGTTTCTTGATAGTGGAGCTTCTTTCCACATGACCGGCGACAAGAGTTTGTTCAGTACTTTGGAGGAGAAAGATCTCCAAATACTCATAGTGATGGGTAATGATGAGAAGTATAGTGTCTCGGGCGTAGGCACGGTTGTTTTTCAGAGGGAGCATGGATATCGCTTTACCTTAATCAATGTCAAGTATGTACCAGGACTGAAGAGAAACTTGGTGTCGATCGTGATGCTGGAAGACAGAGGCTATGATGTAGTCTTCAATAAGGGAAATGTTTTCCTTAGACACATCATCACTAGACAGGTGAAGCAGATTGGTTCACGGGTCAAGAACCTGTATGCTCTTGAAGTTCAAGATGCATGCAAAGCCTTGAGCAGCAAGGCAACTGATGGAGACTTGGTGCTTGAGAGGGAGGGTATATTACCTCTCAACATGCAGAGCCAGAAGAAGTCTCGGACAATTGTGCACGAGCCACGATTGGTGCAGTAGCTTCAGGAGGTTGTGGAGCAGCGACAAGAGGTGAAGTTGAGAGGAGATCAAGTAGAGACATCTACTCATGCAGAGACCTCCAGTAGGGGGAAATTTTGAGCTAGGTGGGCTGAGGGATCACATGCATCCATACCTCTAGGTAAGAGGTGGGGTGATATAGGGTGATCGTCCCAAGGAGGACGGGCAGGATCCTTGAGGTACCCAACCTCTTGGATGAGACCTTGCTACAGGAGCCCCGATGTAGAGTAGAAACAACTGACTGATTGGGTAGAGATAGATGCGGATGGAGCGGTAGAGAAAGCGACAGTGCAGGGAATCCCAGGACAATGCATAGCTAGTAGGCTGCAGCAATGCGAGAGGCACAGGTGTTTTGCACAGTGCTAGGTGAACCAAAGAAGTGTGCAATGGTGTGAGATGCATGGAGATGTTGCAGTAGCGTAGATGTTAGGGAGGGAGCACTTTTTAGCAACAGGTAGAGCTTCAGCATCAGAGTATGTTCCTAGCCCAACAGAGGGTTCAGTTGGGAGTGTTTTTGTTCCAAGTGTTGTTGGAGCAAGTGGACTGGGTAGATGTGTTGCATGCAGAACATTCCAGAGTTACAGGAAAGGGGTTGCAGATAATCCATTTCTTGTTGAGAGGGAGTGTTGAAAATGCAACAAGATGATGGAGCTTAGTGAAAAGAAGTCGCCTTCACTAAGTGGACTCGGAGGCTATTTTTGGCGCAAAGTCTATTTTTAGACTATGTCTATTTTTAGACATATGGATCATGGTCTATGAGTTGTAAGATGCTCTTTGTCGATGATTGGTCATGTTGGTAAAAATATATGGACTTCTATTTTTAGACATATGGGCGGAGTCTATTTTTAGACTACCAGGGTGAAAATAGAACAGTCAAATATTATTAGCTCTTAATAATATTTGGACTATAAACATTAACTTATCCTCTTGGAGCAATTCGGTTCAAGCTACGGATGCGGCACATGTAGTTTCCAGAAGGAAATACGTGGTTCTTATGGGTTACTTGAGCTATTGCATGAAGGACTTCAGTTAGAACTTCAATGATTGAGTTCTGTGGAGTTGGATTGAGAAGTTGATGGAGTTGTGTTCAATTTGACTTAGTTGAGCTAGTTGTATTTAGTCTAACTAATCAATAGACTAAGTGTTGAGTGGTGTGAATTAGTTATTAATTAATTCACTAATTATTAACTCACAAAGCAACTAAAGAATATTTCAATTAACTCAGTGCATGGACAATTCAGTGGAGACAGGTGTTAGAGGTGAGTGAAAGGGCAAGACAACTATCAGTTGTGACTATAGTTATGCATGAGATTTGCACAATTAGTGGATTGAGTAGTGCCAATGAGGATTGCATGGTATAACCAAAGGGAATATGAATTTGGATCACACATTTGGTGTGATTCTCATCTATTCTCATGAAGGATTGCGCCGTGGAGGCAGGCAAGCAGCGGAGGTGATTTGAGCGAGTGATTGATTCAAATCTGAACTAGTTTGTGTGTAACAAGTGGAGATAGTACCGAGTACATGCAAGGAGTATTGTACTATGTATTGTTACATGTTCTCAATCAATATAATATACAAATAGTTGGGGGTTTTCAGCTTTATGCTTTCCCCGGGTACATACTGTGTTGATATGTGTGATTGATGCTTCAATGTGCGCATGTGAATGTTTCTTAATTCTGCAAAATTGATGATAAACATAGAGGAGGTTATGTATTATGCATGTATTCTGCAATTAGTGTATACTCGGGATAATCTCTGTGAATAAGTGTCATATTATTTAAAATTTCTACAATCAGTATAGCTAATGCCATAGTGATCAGGTGCTCGAAACTTAGCTCAAAATTCATAGTTGTCAGATCGATGTGGAACCTAGACGAATGAGTAGTGCTCATCATCCTAAATCTAGTGCAACTTATTTGGCATGAAATAGACACCGTATGCTCCCAAAATCATGTTCTGTTCACTTTCCCAAACATGAGAATTTTTGCAAATATTTGACAGCCCAGTCTACAGCCCGTACTACCCACTTGGCATTGACTATGTTGGTCTATGAGGCAGTCTGACTAGTCAACAGCCTCCTCGGACGAATTGTAGGCTGATAAGTGGCATTTTGTTATTGGTTGTAATCTAGCATTTTTTATTGGTTGGATTGATGGCCAACCACGGTCTGACACATGGCCCAGCCTGAGGCTGCCATGTGGCAGCCCGAGGGCCACCAAAATGTTGGGTCAAAGTTTGGGCAACAGCAACGAGGGTTGAACCCATGACCTCAACACAAGTCCAAAGCCTCCACCAATATGACATAGTAATAGATCTTAACATACTATGTTACAGCATAGACTTAAAGACTATGAACGCATCATTTTTTGGGAGAGGTTAGCCCATGGGGGCTCACCCTTATACACGATACCACCATGTGACCACTACTAGAGGGGAGCAAGGGCTCGATCAACAGGGGATGGCTGTTGGCCTTAGCCCCAGGCACGTGGGCCCCATGTGCCCAAATTTTTCGGAATTAAGGCCTTAGAGGATGAATTAAGGTGCCCACATTGTGCGCCAGATTTTGGGCAAAATGGCACTCCATCAGCATAATCTGGGGTGACATTATGGGTTAGGTGCCAGATTTTGGGGAGTTTGTAGAGCGAATAACAACCAAACTTGGGAAAATGATAAATTGATAATTTTTTGACCAAATCAGGAGCAGAAAGAGGCTACACATACATTTTTGGGCATTCTCGAGCTATTAGAACATGTTTCAGAGCTTTATAAGAATTGTAAACTGATGCATTCACACTTTTAAGCATAATAGAGAGGGCCAAGCAATTGGAAAGTGGACCAAGGAGACGTTGCCAAGGAGGGTTGAACTCCTTCATCATGTGCTACTATGATATTGTTTATGGTGATGTTTATATATATTATATGTTGTTGTTAAGTCATTTGTTTTTGTTAATTCACACATAAAAATTACATAAAAGCACTCATAAACTTATGTTTAAACTTGCAATGAACCTAATGAATCCTTAAGCATATTTAACATATTTTGAAAAGGATTTTAGCACAACAAAACTAATCTGGATCACATAGTATATTGCAATGAAGGACAGATAGGATGGGAGAAAAAGTAGGTTAGGTAGGATAGGTGGATATAGGTTAGTTGTGAACTCCAGGTGGGAAGTGATTTTTTCACATCTTTTATTTACTTTTGGTTACTACATTTTTCTCCCCATTTTATTAATTTTTATTATCATATTACTCCTTGATTGTTTGCATCATCTTAACTCTAAATGTAGTACACAATTTTCCAAAGGAGGGGTGTATGTAATGCGCACTACATATTCCTATTATGTTGTGTTAGGTTATTAGCCTATTTTTGGGGATATTGATTATTTTCATAGATTCTTATTAGTGTTACCAATATACATATAAGGTATGTGCATAATAGCTACATAGCGATACTTCACATGAATACACTAGTATTCAATGGTCTACTATGATAGCTAAATCGTAATGTAACTTCAAGACTAAGCCTAAAGGTTGATTAAGATTAATTAATACGATATTTTGATTAGTTTTTAAGCTCGATTAGTGGTTAATTAAATGATTAGCCCTCAATCCTGATTAATAATTAATTAATGATGTTGATTTTCTTATGATTACTTTTATATTAAAGTTAAATGAGGTTCTTATGTAATCCATTGGTTTTGATTAGGCTTTTCAGATTGTATTATTTTATTATGTAATTATTATATGGTGGAGTGTAGGTAGATGAATGATTCGACCATACAAGGCTCTTTAACATGGGAACAATGAGGTAGGTGAGAGAATTTTGAGATTGCACTATTTTATTATGTAATTATTATATGGTGAATTGTAGTCAAATGAATGATTTGACAACCCAAGGCTCTTTAAGTAGGGGATAATGAGGTAAGTGAGAGAGATAGTGGGTGGTCTTGAGAGATTTTGAAGGGGGAATTTATAAATGAGGTAAGTAGAAACTTCAAGGGAGTAGGCAGATATTTTGAGGGGAGAGATAAGTTGAAGGGTTGAAAGGGGGGAGGAGGATATCTCGGGGGGAGGGGGATGTTTTGCATTGGAGTGGAGGAGGGTAAATGAGGAATCTAGGGAAATAATGATATTTTGGAGTTGGGAGTGGATACAGTGGATCCAAGAAGGTGCTCGAGATTTAGTGGTTGGACACACATAGATACACATTATGGATGTCATTATGGGCTTGGTCTCGAAGGGCTAGGGAACATGTGGAGGTTCCCTAAGCTAGGAAGCTAGATAGCTTGTTCCCAATTGATAGGGTGGCATATTCAATCAGGTGGTCTTGCGAGGAGAAACATAATAGAAGAGCAACAATATGAAGGTATTTTTTTGTTATTTATTCAATCTATTTAAATATGATCATGAAACGAGTTTCTTACATTATGAATATTATGTTAAAACAAACATGAAAGGAATATATATATATAGATATAGATATGACAGAGAGAGAGAGAGAGAGATGAAACAAACACCCCTTTTCTACAAGCTCAAGGCCCAAGTAAGGGGGCCTCACGAGATCAAATTTTTAGGATGCACCTCTTGGATGGTAGTTAAAACATTTCAATGATGTGTTGCTTAGTATGAGGGAGATGTGTCTTTTTTTCATGACAAACATGGAGATGACATGTGGTTTATTAAGAGCCAACATAGATCCATCTTAATTATGGATCTATCATGTATCAAGAGGGATCAAAATTTGAAGAAAGGCTTGCACCTATAGAGATTTGATCTCTCTTGATTAATGATAGACCCAAAGTTAAGATGGATCTAATATATAATGTATTATTGTGTGATTTAGTTTATGTAACTATCTATAAATCAATCTATATGTGGGTTAACTCTGTCTCTCTCACACACACATATTGTCTGTGTGTGTGAAACTCAAGGCAAGGTCCTACTAATGAATGGATTAGTGAGTCAAATTCACAATGTGATAGGGTATTCATGAAATACATGTACAAGTGTGATATCCTACAATCAAATGTCTTTAATTGTATTTTCGATGTATTCTACTATTATGATTAAGCACTATTACTAGCAAAAAGAAAAGACAAATTCTTATGTTATTACTATGTTTCTTCTTAATTATTATGATTTATATGACTATTATGATGAAAAAATTCCATACATATATGTTTAGTAACATCATACAAATTCAAAAAACTTATTATTAAAAAGACAAAAGAAAATAAAGCGTTTTGACAAACAAAAACCAAAAACTTATTTTTCCAAAATATTACCAAAAGTTAATAAAAAATTGAACAATAGAAAATATATCATCATTCATTGAATAGTTAAATAATGATTTGAATAATTATCTTAATAACATATCAGAATTTCATAAATTAAATTTACTAAAAAACAATTTAATTAATTTTTTTAATTAATTATTAGTATTGATGTTTCTAATATTTTCAATTAATAATTAGGATTCATATTTCCAATATTTTCTAAGTCTATATTCATAAGAATAATTAATAATTACGGCGTAAGGCGTTTCCCTTTGAAATGAACTCCCCCAAATGCCTTTCTGTCCTAATCTTAACTGTTAGATCTCTTGTTAGACGATTAAACAAAAATCAGCCATCTGATTAAAAAACCTTAAAAAACGTTTCACTTTCCCTTCACATCTGTGCGCCCAGCTCTCTGTCTGTTTGTATAGTCGAATCGACGTTATAGTCGAATCGGCGTTGGCAATGGCATCCCCTGTATCCTCCTGCCCCCAAAACCCTTCTGAAACTGAAATCTGGACAGAAATCTAGACTACAAGGTCGGAACTCTTCCTGGTGCGAGCTGGGAAGCCGGGGGAGTTTCGGTTTCCCGCAGGCGACAGGAAGTGGAAGATGCAATGACGATCCTGCCGTCGATCCTACCACGCTTCCAGTGCAGAGCAGAGGGAAAATTGTGTGCCGGGTCCTCAAAGTCGATAGCATAAATTCGGACTGGTGGTCAAATGACAGTCAGACAAATATGGTTTCTTTTTCGGCGAATGGTTTTAGACTGGTAAAGGCCCTCCCTGTATTCCTTCCGCATAATGATTAAAAATGGAAAAATAATATTGGCGAACGGTTTTGGACTGGTAAAGCCCTCCCTGTATTCCTTCGGCATACTGATTAAAAATGAAAAAAAATATTTATTTTTATTAATGTTAGTCGGTCAATAAGACTAAAAAATACCACTGGTTTTATGACACACCGTGAGATTATAACAGGTTTCATGACAATTTGTGGAAATCTGATCAACGACTTCCCAAAACTGGAAAATAAAAATAAACAAATGATTCAGATTAAAAATAGCACAAATTTTCTGATACTGAAAATACCACTGGTTTTATGACACTAATAATGTAATTGGATTCATAACATTTTGGGGAAGTTTGAGTTAAAATTTCACCAAATTAGAAAATAAAAATAAATCAGACTGATTTATTTTAAATAGGATTTAACGTCAGTTCATAGTCATTTAATTTCTTTTTATTTTTTAGATTGTTATTTTGGCTGACGTGAATAAAATTTAAATTTTGATAGTAATCGGACATTGTAAATTTTGATAGTAGCTGGACATTATTACATATTATACTGGACTGTAGAATAAGCCCCTAGCTCAATAAATAATCCATACTAAAATTAACACAAATTTTCATATACCAGAAAGTAAGACTGGTTTTATGACACAGAGTGTGATTGGTTTCATAACATTTTGTGAAAGTCTGACAACGATTTTCCCAAACTAGAAAATAAAAATAAACAAATGATAGAGAGTAAAAATAGCACACGTATTCTAAGGCTGAAAATACCACTGGTTTTATGACATAATCAATGTGTAATTGGTTTCATAGCATTTTCTGGAAGTTTCCTACACTAGAAAATAAAAACAAAAAAATGATTCAAACTAAAAATAGCACAGGTTTTCTGTGGCTAGAAAATACCACTGGTTTTATGACACGGGTTTCCTAACATTTTAGGGACGTCTGAGCCATGACTGCCCCAAACTAGAAAACAACCAATTCTAATAATAGCACAGGTTTTCTCACAAATTGTGAGCGTAAGTGTTTTCATAACATTATCTGAAATGTGGGCAACGACTTCCCTAAATTAGAAAACAAAAATAAACAAATGATTGTTACAAAAAATACCAGAGGTTTTATACATGACCTTCATAACCATCAGCATACCCATAATCCCCTGATTCAGCACCACAACTACCCTTCATAACAATCAGCATACCCATAATCACCTAATTCAGCACCACAGCTACCCTTCATAACCATGAGCATACCCATAATCACCCGATTCAGCACCATAGCTACCCTTCCTGATAAACCATGGCAGAGAAGATTAAGAATCTTGGATGTAGTTCTTAGCCTTTGCTTTCTTGTTAGCTTAAGTGGTACCAAAGCATATGTCCCTCAGTCTCCTTGGATACATAGTGGGAAAATTAAAGACACTATTCTCTTTGGAAAGCAGATGGATACTATTAGATACAATAGTGTACTTGATGGTTGTGCATTGAAGAAAGATCTTGAACTTTTTCCTTATGGGGACGGGACAGACATTGGAGAAAGAGGGTTAAATTTGAGTGGTGGACAAAAATAGAGAATACAGATTGCCCGTACTTTATATCAAGATGTAGACATTTATATTTTTGATGACCCTTTTAGTGCTGTGGATGCACATACAGGAAAACATATTTTCCAAGTATGTTTCTCTTATCCTTTACATACTGTAGGTTTGCTAAATTAATTAGTTTTAATGTTTTGATGGAATGATGAAGCTCTGCAGTAGCACTCTGCAATTCATTGTTCAGTCTGGATAATATACATCGTTGGTTGTGCCAGTGCAAATTCATGTCCATAAACATCTAAGAAATTGGACTTGCTTGTTATAGGAATGTATACTTGGTATTCTGGGTTCAAAGACTGTAGTCTATGTAACTCATCAAGTGCAGTTTTTACCCTCTGTTGACATCATTCTGGTAGGTTTTAATTTCTTTCATCCTGTTCTAGTGATATTAAAACTTTCAATGTAATTGGTAAAGGGACAGTGGGTTTATTGATCATTTATTGAGAGGAGGAGATGAGTGATCCATATTTTTTTGATGTAAATGATATTCTTCATAGGTAATGTGAGATGGTGAAATTACTCAGGTTGGTACATATGATGAAATCTTACAATCAGGCACAGATTTTGTGGAATTAGTTAGTGCACATCAGAAATCTTTGAAAACTATTTCTGGTATGGAGAAATCTGAAGTGTACACATCAGAGAGATTTGTTGAAATCTCATGTCCTGGCAATACAACTGCATTGAAAATGTTACTGCCAGTGACACACTGGAGCAGTGCGGTGTTCAGAACTCAATAGATGTAGAGGAAGAGGTTGAACTAGAAAACCACAAAGAAAAATTGGATAAAGAGAATAAAAATTCATAGCTTGTACAAGAAGAAGAAAGAGAGAGAGGCAGGGTAAGCATGTCGGTATACTGGTCTTACATTACTGCTACATACAATGGTACTTTGATACCTATAATACTACTGGCCCAAATAATAAGTCAGCTACTTCAAATATGTAGTAACCTCTAGATGACATCGGAAGCCTCTACAAAAGAAAATGAGAGTTCCCCTATGAGAAAGTCCCTTTTCATTATGGTTTATGTTGCTTTGACATTAAGCAACTCCCTGTGCGTTCTTGTCAGGTCTATGCTTCTTTCATTGGTTGGACTTAAAACTACTAATCAGCTTTTCATCACTCTGCATAGGTGTATATTTCGTGCACCAATGTCCTTCTTTGCTGCAACTCCATCTGGGCGAATACTGAATCGGGTCAGTTGACATTTATTGTTTTAATAGGCTAATACCTTTCCTGAGAGAGAAGGAAATCATTTGATTCTAGTGGGTCAGTAACAAGCTCTCTGTTTCTTGGCAGGCATCAACTGATCAGAGTATAGTGGGCACATTGATTCCTTCTCAAATAGGAGAATTGGCTTTTGCATTTATACAACTTTTGGGGATCATTGCAGTCATGTCTCATATTGCTTGGCAGGTCTTCATTGTGTTTATACCAGTGGGTGCAAGTTGTATATGGTATCAGGTATTCTCTGTATTTCTCAATAATAATAAATACGAACTTGCGAATTTTAATTTTCTCAGAGGAACATAAATTGGCAATAAGAGAGTTTGATTTCTACTTCAAGGTTTGCTATAGGTAGATCCCATAATTTGATTGAAAAGGATGTTATCAAATAGATTAAGTTGCATCAGGATTCTATCATGACAACAGTTTATCTGTATTTCTTTGTTTCCATGCTTTTGGCTTTTTATAGTAATAAGAGAATTCTTGTAACTCCTCTAACCTTCCTTGCATGCAGCAATACTACATAACATCAGCTAGGGAACTGGCTCAGTTGGCATCAGTTTGTAGAGCTCCAATTGTACAGAATTTTGGAGAATCAATCTCTAGAGCAGCCACCATTAGAAGTTTTGACCAGGAATTTTGATTCATGGAAAGAAATCTTGAGTTGACTGATATATATATGAGACCTAGTCTCCATAATGTTGGAGCCAATGAGTGGCTTGGCATTCGGATGAATTTTCTATCAAATCTTGTGTTTGCATTCTTTTTGGTGTTCCTCATTCGCTTGCCTCGAGATGTAATTAGCCCAAGTAGGTACAGAAGCACTATCTTGGCTTACAATTATTTTTCCTAAATTGATCTCAGCAGACTAGACATATTCTTTATAATGAAATATGAAATTAAATGAAATGTCACCTTAATAGGCACTACAGGGTTGGCAGTAACATATAGTCTAAGTCTGAACATGGTACAAGCCTGGGTAATATGGTGCCTTTGTTATGTGGAGACCAACATGATCTCAGCGGAGAGAATAATGCAATATTCACGAATTCCCACTGAGTCGCCAGTGATTATAGAGAATTATAGACCAAACTCCAACTCGCCATCTAGAGGAATGATAGTTCTAACTAATTTGCAGGTCAGAACTCAATACAAGTAGACTCATTTTCATGCATTCAATGCTAGTAATTTTCATGTCAGTTCATCTATAAATTTGATCCATACAATCAGGTGCGTTATGGACCACATCTTTCGCTTGTCTTGAAAGTCCTTACATGCACTTTCCCTGGAGGCACGAAGGTGGGAGTTGTGGAGTGGACAGGAAGTGGCAATTCTACTCTTATTCAATCCATTTTTCGCATTGTGGAACCAACAACGGGCATAATTGTCATTGATGGAGTCGACATCTCATCCATAGGCCTCCATGACCTAAGATCAAAATTAAGCATTATTCCCCAAGAACCAACGATGTTTGAAGGGACTATAAGAAATAATTTGGATCCTCTCGAAGATTGCTTGGATGATGAGATTTGGGAGGTTAGTTCTGCTTCATATTCTATAAGCATTAGTATCAATTTTAGTGCCAATTATTCTTACCTAGAAGAATATAGATATTTCCCTGAGGATCTTGCTGTAAGTTTATTGTTTATGAATCTACTTCGATTTTGCTTGTGCTTTCAGGCTTTGGACAAGTGCCAACTTGGTGAGATTGTACGAGCAAAAGAAAAGAAACTTAATTCCTCAGGTCTGCGTGTCTTTATCACATTCAATGGAAGTCCCGAAGGAGAAAAATAAAACGTTTTACAGTAGCTATTTCTTCTATTTGCTTTCCATCTTAGTGCTCATGTTTTGTTTATTTTTTGGTGTCCTTGAGACCTACCTAGTCTCTAGGACCCCTTTTTTTTAGAATGAAAATTGAGAATCGAATTTAATGGAATGATCTCTTGTACAGTGTCTGAGAATGGAGGAAATTGGAGTGTGGGTCAATGCCAACTTGTCTGTTTGGGATGGGCACTACTAAAACAAAGTCGGATTCTGGTCTTTGACGAGGGAACTGCCTCAGTTGACACTGCAACTGATGGACTTATTCAACAAATAATTCACCACCAATTTTCTACCTGCACAGTCATTACTATAGCACATCGGATTCCATCTGTTATTAAGAGTGATATGGTTCTCCTATTAAAGGATGGTATAACATTTATAAGTTGTTTATTTTCTAGTGTTTTGTTGCAGTTACTATTTTTTTGGACACAATTCATTTTTTACTTACTTTGTATTTGTTTTGAATCAGGACAAATTGTTGAGTATGACATTCCATCCAAACTACTCGCAACAAATTTTCTGCATTTGCAAAACTTGTTCCAGAGTACTCCATCCAATAGATATCTTAACTAGAGCTTTGGACATTGGTCATATTTGGTTTACAATATAATGGAGAAAAATATTCATTTCCCTAAAACTCAAGCTGGATAAATGTACAAGAAGAGTTCAATAACTCTTATCAGTGACTTTGACTGACTTTGACAATTATGATTTTTCACTTGTCATATACAAATGGAGTTTACCCTTTTTCCAGTGTAACTTTTGTCACTTCAACAAGGTAATAATGTAATTGGTTTTATGACACTAATTATGTAATTGGTTTGATAACATTTTGGGGAAGTTTGAGTTAAAATTTCACCAAATTAGAAAATAAAAATAAATCAGACTGATTTATTTTAAATAGGATTTAACATCAGTTCATAGTCATTTAATTTCTTTTTATTTTTTAGATTGTTGTTTTGGCTGATGTGAATAAAATTTAAATTTTGATAGTAATCGGACATTGTAAATTTTGATAGTAGCTAAACATTGTTACATATTATACTGGACTGTAGAATAAGCCCCTAGCTCAATAAATAATTCATACTAAAATTAACACAAGTTTTCATATACCAGAAAGTAAGACTGGTTTTATGACACAGAGTGTGATTGGTTTCATAACATTTTGTGAAAGTCTGACAAAGATTTTCCCAAACTAGAAAATAAAAATAAACAAATGATAGAGAGTAAAAATAGCACAGGTTTTCTGAGACTGAAAATACCACTGGTTTTATGACATAATCAATGTGTAATTGGTTTCATAGCATTTTCTGGAAGTCTCCTACACTAGAAAATAAAAACAAAAAAATGATTCAAACTAAAAATAGCACAGGTTTTCTGTGGCTAGAAAATACCACTGGTTTTATGACACAGGTTTCCTAACATTTTAGGGAAGTCTGAGCCATGACTGCCCCAAACTAGAAAACAACCAATTCTAAGAATAGCACAGGTTTTCTCACAAACTGTGAGCGTAAGTGTTTTCATAACATTATCTGAAATGTGGGCAATGACTTCCCTAAATTAGAAAACAAAAATAAACAAATGATTGTTACAAAAAATACCAGAGGTTTTATACATGACCTTCATAACCATCAGCATTCCCATAATCACCCGATTCAGCACCACAGCTACCCTTCATAACAATCAGCATACCCATAATCACCTGATTCAGCACCACAACTACCCTTCATAACCATCAGCATACCCATAATCACCCGATTTAGCACCATAGCTACCCTTCCTGAAAAACCATGGCAAGAAGATTAAGAATATTGCATGTAGTTCTTAGTCTTTGCTTTCTTGTTAGCTTAAGTGGTACCAAAGCATATGTCCCTCAGTCTCCTTGGATACAAAGTGGGAAAATTAAAGACGCTATTCTCTTTGGAAAGCAGATGGATACTATTAGATACAATAGTGTACTTGATGCTTGTGTATTGAAGAAAGATCTTGAACATTTTCCTTATGGGGACGGGACAGACATTGGAGAAAGAGGGTTAAATTTGAGTGGTGGACAAAAACGGAGAATACAGATTGCCCGTGCTTTATATCAAGATGTAGACATTTATATTTTTGATGACCCTTTTAGTGCTGTGGATGCACATACCGGAAAACATATTTTCCAAGTATGTTTCTCTTATCCTTTACATACTTTAGGTTTGCTGAATTAATTAGTTTTAATGTTTTGATGGAATGATGAAGCTCTGCAGTAGCACTCTGCAATTCATTGTTCAGTCTTGATAATATACATTGCTGGTTGTGCCAGTGCAAATTCATGTCCATAAACATCTAAGAAATTGGACTTGCTTGTTATAGGAATGCATACTTGGTATTCTGGGTTCAAAGACTGTAGTCTATGTAACTCATCAAGTGGAGTTTTTACCCTCTGCTGACATCATTCTGGTAGGTTTGAATTTCTTTCATCCTGTTCTATTGATATTAAAATTTTCAATGTAATTGGTAAAGGGACAGTGGGTTTATTGATAATTTATTGAGAGGAGGAGATGAGTGATCCATATTTTGTTGATGTAAATGATATTCTTCACAGGTAATGTGAGATGGTGAAATTACTCAGGTTGGTAGATATGATGACATCTTACAATCAGGCACAGATTTTGTGGAATTAGTTGGTGCACATCAGAAAGCTTTGAAAACTATTTATGCTATGGAGAAATCTGAAGTGTACACATCAGAGAGATTTTTTGAAATCTCATGTCCTGGAAATACAGCTGCAGTGAAAAATGTTACTGCCAGTGACGCACTGGAGAAGTGCGGTGTTCAGAACTGAATAGATGTAGAGGAAGAGGTTGAACCAAAAAACCACAAAGAAAAATTGGATAAAGAGAATAAAAATTCATAGCTTGTACAAGAAGAAGAAAGATAGAGAGGCAGGGTAAGCTTGTCGGTATACTCGTCTTACATTACGGCTACATACAATGGTACTTTGATACCTATAATACTATTGGCCCAAATAATAAGTCAGCTACTTCAAATATGTAGTAACCTCTGGATGACATCGGAAACCTCTACAAAAGAAAATGAGATATCACTTATCAGAAAGTCCCTTTTCATTCTGGTTTATGTTGCTTTGACATTAAGCAACTCCCTGTGCGTTCTTGTCAGGTCTATGCTTCTTTCATTGGTTGGACTTAAAACTGCTAATTAGCTTTTCATCACTCTTCACATGTGTATATTTCATGCACCAATGTCCTTCTTTGCTGCAACTCCATCTGGGTGAATACTGAATCGGGTCAGTTGACATTTATTGTTTTAATAGGCTAATACCTTTCCTGAGAGAGAAGGAAATCATTTGATTCTAGTGGGCCAGTAACAAGCTCTCTGTTTCTTGGCAGGCATCAACTGATGAGAGTGCAGTGGGCACATTGATTCCTTCTCAACTAGGAGAATTGGCTTTTGCATTTATACAACTTTTGGGGATCATTGCAGTCATGTCTCATATTGCTTGGCAGGTCTTCATTGTGTTTATACCAGTGGGTGCAAGTTGTATATGGTATCAGGTATTCTCTGTATTTCTCAATAATAATAAATACGAACTTGCAAATTTTAATTTTCTCAGAGGAACATAAATTGGCAATAAGAGAGTTTGATTTCTACTTCAAGGTTTGCTGTAGGTAGATCCCATAATTTGATTGAAAAGGATGTTATCAAATAGATTAAGTTGCATCAGGATTCTATCATGACAACAGTTTATCTGTATTTGTTTGTTTCCATGCTTTTGGGTTTTTATAGTAATAAGAGAATTCTTGTAACTCCCCTAACCTTCCTTGCATGCAACAATACTACATAACATCAGCTAGGGAACTCGCTTAGCTGGCATGAGTTTGTAGAGCTCCAATTGTACAACATTTTGGAGAATCAATCTCTGGAGCAGCCACCATTAGAAGTTTTGAATAGGAATTTTGATTCATGGAAAGAAATCTCGAGTTGATTGATATATATATGAGACCTAGTCTCCACAATGTTGGAGCCAATGAGTGGCTTGGCATTCGGATGGATTTTCTGTCAAATCTTGTGCTTGCATTCTTTTTGGTGTTCTTCATTCGCTTGCCTCGAGATGTAATTAGCCCAAGTAGGTACAGAAGCACTATCTTGGCTTACAATTATTTTTCCTAAACTGATCTCAGCAGACTAGACATATTCTTTATAATGAAATATGAAAGTAAATGAAATGGCACCTTAACAGGCACTGCAGGTTTGGGAGTAACATATAGTCTAAGTCTGAACATGGTACAAGCCTGGGTAATATGGTGCCTTTGTTATGTGGAGACCAACATGATCTCAGCGGAGAAAATAATGCAGTATTCACGAATTCCGAGTGAGTCACCAGTGATTATAGAGAATTATAGACCAAACTCCAACTGGCCATCTAGAGGAATGATAGATCTAACTGATTTGCAGGTCAGAACTCAATACAAATAGACTCATTTTCATGCATTCAATGCTAGTAATTTGCATGTCAGTTCATCTATAAATTTGATCCATACAATCAGGTGTGTTATGGACCACATCTTTCGCTTGTCTTGAAAGGCCTTACATGCACTTTCCCTAGAGGTAGAAAGGTGGGAGTTGTGCAGTGGACAGGAAGTGGCAAATCTACTCTTATTCAATCCATTTTTCGCATTGTGGAACCAACAATGGGCAGAATTGTCATTGATGGAGTCGACATCTCATCCATAGGCCTCCATGACCTAAGATCAAAATTAAGCATTATTCCCCAAGAACCAACGATGTTTGAAGGGACTATAAGAAATAATTTGGATCCTCTCGAAGATTGCTTGGATGATGAGATTTGGGAGGTTAGTTCTGCTTCATATTCTATAAGCATTAGTATCAATTTTAGTGCCAATTATTCTTGCATGGAAGAATATAGATATTTCCCTGAGGATCTTGCTGTAAGTTTATTGTTTATGAATCTACTTTGATTTTGCTTGTGCTTTCAGGCTTTGGACAAGTGCCAACTTGGTGACATTGTACGAGCAAAAGAAAAGAAACTTGATTCCTTAGGTCTGCGTGTCTTTATCACATTCAATGGAAGTGCCGAAGGAGAAAATTAAAACGTTTTACAGTAGCTATTTCTTCTATTTGCTTTCCATCTTAGTGCTCATGTTTTGTTTATGTTTTGGTGTCCTTGAGACCTACCTAGTCTCTAGGACCCCTTTTTTTTAGAATGAAAATTGAGAATCGAATTTAATGGAATGATCTCTTGTACAGTGTCTGAGAATGGAGGAAATTGGAGTGTGGGTCAATGCCAACTTGTCTGTTTGGGATGGGCACTACTAAAACAAAGTCGGATATTGGTCTTTGACGAGGCAACTTCCTCAGTTGACACTACAACTGATGGACTTATTCAGCAAATAATTCACCACCGATTTTCTACCTGCACAGTCATTACTATAGCACATCGGATTCCATCTGTTATTAAGAGTGATATGGTTCTCCTATTAAAGGATGGTATAACATTTATAAGTTGTTTATTTTCTAGTATTTTGTTACAGTTACTATTTTTTTGGACACATTTCATTTTTTACTTACTTTGTATTTGTTTTCAATCAGGACAAATTGTTGAGTATGACATTCCATCCAAACTACTCAGCAACAAATTTTCTGCATTTGCAAAACTTGTTTCAGAGTACTCCATCCAATAGATATCTTAACTAGAGCTTTGGACATTGGTCATATTAGGTTTACAAGATAATGGAGAAAAATATTCATTTCCCTAAAACTCAAGCTCGATAAATGTACAATATAGAGATACAATATAGTAGACTATGAGCTACCATGTAAGCTCATTATTTTCTGATAATATTCTATATTTAGGTCAGAAGAGTTCAATAACTCTTATGAGTGACTTTGACTAACTTTGACAGTTATGATTTTTCACTTGTTATATACAAATGGAGTTTACCCTTTTTCCAGTGTAACTTTTGTCACTTCAACAAGGTAATCAAGGTAATATTGGAGAACTCCAGACAACTTGGATTTGTACAGGCAGTGCAGCTGGATGTAAGGTGCCTCTAACTAATTTGTCTTTTTTTTTTTTGCTTTGTTTCTATTATTTTGAGTTTCACATCTGCATTTTTTTGTTTCTATTTTAGTTTTGACCTCTATATGTAGTAATACTATGCCAATTCACATCAACATTTTATTCTCATTTCTACCAAACAAGCTATGTTATACTTGTCAAGGTTCACATGTCTTGTTATTTATAGGTCTTAATAATAAGTGTTGGCTAATTGTTAATGTGTTTTTTTCCTTCATGCAATGAACCAACTCAATTTTATTCATAATATTTTGCAGTTATAAACTTTTAAAGTTACCTAATATTTCAATGAGTAAGAATTTGAGAATTCTACTATCTAACCATCAAATATGCCCAAAAGAGGGAAAAAAATATAAGAAAAAATGAGAGATGTACAAAATAGACATAGGCTTTTTGTTCTTTAAAAGCAATTTATTTTTTATTTAATTATTTTTTCAATTTTTTTTTGTGTGTAATTTTTTCTTTTGAATAATGATGAAAATACTGGTTTGAGTGGTTGTTATAACTAATATTCAGTTTAACAAGTTTTGTTTTGTTTTGTTTTTCTTTTTGTTTTTCTTTTTTTAAATTAAAATCTTCAATATAGAAGAAGATATTCTACATCAACTTCAAAAAATCTTCTAATTCACCTTGTTGAGGTAAATTTTCATTTTTATTAGAGTTAGAACTTCACTTTAGCTATGGGAGGAACTTGCACGCATTTTTTTTGGCACAAAAATTAAATATGTTCTTTTAAAAAGTTTCATACTCCATTAAATGTTTTAAATTCACTATGATAAAAGTTCAACACGTTCACTATGATAAAAGTTCAACACTCACTGACAAAAGTATAAAGTGTCTTTTTTAAATGAAAAGTATAAATTGTCTTGTTTAAATGAAAAGTTTAGAATGCACATGATTTATTATAAGAGTGGCTCTTAAATTAAAATTGAAACTTTGAAAATAGTAAAGTGTCTTCTTTAAATGAAAAGTATAAATTGTCTTGTTTAAATGAAAAGTATAAATTGTCTTGTTTAAATGAAAAGTTGTGTCTTGTTTAAATGAAAAGTTTAGAATGCACGTGATTGATAATAAGAGTGGCTCTCAAATTAAAATTGAAGCTTTGAAAACAATTCCATGAAATTACGAGTTATCTCCTTTGTATTAAAGTATAGGGAGTTATCTCCTTAGTTTAATGTTCTTTCCATGCCAATTAAAATGTAATGAGGGATCATTCAAAACTTTCTATAGAATTCATACTATGCTTTCTCCCCCATTTAAAACTTTATCATCATTACTAAGGGTTCAGGTTTTAGTGGAGTGAAATTTGGAACTTAAGACCATTGAAAGATCAAAAGTGTTAAAATTGGCAACTAGGGCCAAATTCCACCTTCAGACAATTTATTTGATGGAGATGATGATTGCATTAAATTTCACTTTATGAGAGAGAAGATAATTGTTGGGACTACTTTTTGTAACCTAATTGTTGGCCATACTTTCTATAAAATAA
>APFE030987336.1:0-30916 GCA_000404065.3 Pinus taeda
TATATGTTATTTTCAAATTTCTATTAAAAAAAATTGATTTTATAAACTTGAAAGGGTAGTTTCTTAGGTGAGGTTATATATACAAAAAGATGATCATTTTTACTAGTATTTTAATAATAATTAAAAAATATGCTTACTTTTTATTTTTAAATTTGTTTAGCAATCTTTAGAATGTTTACAACACATCTCTTAAAGAAATTCGAATTAAAAAACATAAATCAATAGAGAAATGGGGGGTTGCAGTTTTGTCACTACTTAAAAATTTATGTAAAATATTAATGAATATCTTTTAAAGAAAATGAATAAATTAAATAAAAAAATATATTCAATTTTAGAAAAAATATGACATTGGATTGAATTTAAATTGGCATGTTTTGTCTTCTTTTACCACCACCTAATTCTTGATGATTTTCTAAATTTAAGAGTAAACATTCCAACTCCATTTATTTTTATAAAACTTCTTTACCACAAAAAGGGAAAAAGTGATACACATTAACATGCTTTTACCCAATACACAGACTTACCCAGTGATGGAACCTTGATAGGTCTAAACACATCACTGTGCACAAGCTCTAATATCTGTTTTGCCCTCTTACCACCAAAGGGGAAACTCACCTGATTCTGCTTCCCATATACACAATTTTCATTGAAATCAAAATCCAGAGAGCTATTAGTCATACCTTCTACCATACCTTCACCATGAAGTATTCGAAGGCCCTTCTCTCCAATATGTAAAAGCCTTTGATGCCATACCATGGTCTTTTCTCCAGAGACCACTAGATTTTCTTCTCCACTTTTAGGAACCACAAAACTGTTGCACCCATCAATAACAGTGCTACCTTGCAGCTTGTACAAAGTTCCAATCCAAACTCCCCACATAAATACCAATGCTCCCCAAACCATCTTGTAGGTATCTTTCTTGAACACTATTTTTACACCTTCATCATCTAGCTTGCTTACAGAAATAATATTTTTGGCTAATACAGGAATATGAAGAACACCTGGAAGTGTTCTAATCCTTCCACCTTGCAACTTCAACTTTAATTTTCCGTGATCAATGATTCTAGCCTTCCTATCATCCCCTAAGAAGACATCACCAGCATCATATTTCTCATACTCACAGAAGTACTCTCCATGGGGAGTGAAGTGAAATGATGCACCTGAGTCAATCAACCATGCATCATGATCTATATGTGTACATGAAGAATTCAAGTACACATCCCCACCTTCATATGATGTGCTTTTCACCTGTGCAGAAGGAGCATCTTCAGATCCCTTTCCTTTGTTAGGAGATTTAGATTTACATTTGCTTTTGTAGTGCCATTCCTTTCCACATTTCCATCACACCACCTTTACAGGTTTTCCTAGAGATTTAGATCTCCCACTTGATGAAATTTTTTTGTTTCTGTTCTTGGACCATCCTTGTATAGACAAGGCATTATCATTCTGGCTCTCCATATTTTTCCATCTCATCTCCTTCGTCAGCAAGGATGAGACTATTTCATCAAACTTCAAGGTAGTTGCATTACTACTTATTGCAATAACCACACTATCCCATGAATCTGGTAGAGAACACAACAAATTGATGCACTTATATTCATTTGAAATTTTAATATCAACAGACAATAACTGACTTACCACAATATTAAATGCATTTAGATGCTTTGTCACTAAGTCTCCATCTTTCATCCTCAGGTTATACAGTTTTTTTCTGTAGGAAATGTTTATTCACCAGAGACTTAGATTACTACAAAGTCCCTAACTTGACCCGCAAAGCCTTCATTGTAGCTTCCCCTGATACATTCAACAATACTAAATCTGAGACACACAATCATATTGTGCTCTTTGCCTTTCTATCCAACTTATTCCATTCTTCATTGGACACTCCCATTGGTTTAGTACCCAGATCTACTGTGATCCATTAATCTTTAACCACCAATAGATTATCTATCTTGATTTTCCACAACTCAAAACTCTGACCATTAAATATCTCAATCTCTACATTTCCACTGCTCACCATCTTCTTTCACCACCATAATCGATCCCACAGATATCAATCTAAACGGGGTCTACCAGAGGCTTGAGCGAAACTACTCAACAACAAAAGCATCCCCTTGAATCCAAAACAGCTCAGATACCAAATGTAGGTTTATCCCCGTACATAAATTACTTGCATACGAATTCTAAAACACAAAAAATAAATAATGTGACTGCATAATACATAAAACAGATATACACATAGATGTTCCCTTGATCCCAAAACCAAGACTACCAGAATGATTTTTCATTATGTTCCTTTCAATGTTACAATACATATATATATACATGTTGAAGCATCTAATACTTTGGACCAAAAACCATCGCGCCGAAAACCATGTACAAAAACCATGCGCAAAACCATAGGTAGGTTTGCCCCACATAATGTAGGGTCCCAAAAACATTTCCTTGTACCTCATAGAGGGGTGCTAGCCACCCCTATCAAACCCCTTGGATAGGGGGCTGCCGCCCCCCTGCTACACAATTGGCACAATGAAGGGGGGATCCACCCCCCCTAACACCTCGGTTCACTAGGGTGGCTAGTCATGGAAAGAATATAATACAACGGAACAAATATTATGTCCAAAATCTCCCCCGAGCTCTTCCTCCTCTGAATACCAGTTATGAGGTCTATCACAGTCTGGTGTCTTAAGGCATTAGGAATAACTGTCCAACATCAAGTCACATGCCTTTATGACTGTACTACAAATTTCCCATTGGTTTATTCCACCCATCTCAAGGAATTTCTGATGACAATAATCTACTCTCTTGACCAATCTGATCTTTAACTCTCATCCATTCTCTAGCACCCTGGGCTTTTCTCGAATTATTCCTTTGAGGAGACAGGTGAGTAACCATGTTAACTATCTTAGGAGGTTAACAATTGTTTCTTTCAATTCTTGCCAAAAATATTTTAACTCTTATTATTCATTACTTGTAAAAATGTTTTGGCCACCCAGCCATAATTCTTTAATTTTCTTTATCGAACATTTGATGAGAAAATCATAATGGTTAATAAAGTAATAAGTAAAAATAGTAACAAAAGTTAAATTTCCATGTAAGATGGGCTGTTACATCTTCCCCCCGTTATGAGGAACACCATCCCCGGTGCTCTCTGAATTACAAAAATAGTGTAGGATAAGCTTTCCACATGAAATCCTCTTCTTCTTAGGTGGCTTCTTTCGGGCCAAAGTGCTTCTATTGCACTTTCACCTGTGTGATGGCTCTTTTCTACAAGGTTGTTTCTCTTCGCTTGAGAATACGAAGAAGTTCTATTAGAAATTCTCCTTCTGGTTCGACCTACACATTTTCACAGACTATCATCAGAAACTTTCAAAGAAAAAATTATACACTACTTTTTTTATTAACTGATTTACCTGTATATTTGCCCAGTCAATTATATGCTTGGGGTTGTACACATATTTTTTTTAACAAGGAGACATGAAAGACATTTTGGACTCGAATATGGCTTGGGAATGTGAGATTGTACACTGTAGGTCCAATCCATTCCAATACTTGAAAAGGGACACAATAACGAGGTGCTAACTTAGTACAATCCCTCCATTGCAAGGTAATTTTCCTCGGCTTGACTCGCAAATACACGTGATCCCCCACCTGGAACTCCCTATACGTTCTTTGTTTGTCCACGTAAATTTTATGTCTATCCTTGATAGCTTTTAAGTTCTCAATAAATTTTTTAACTGCGTGCTCCATCTCGGTTAGCATATCAGGACCCAATGTTAGTTTATTGATAAGACTATTCCAATCTATGGGCACCCTCAATCTCCTACCATACAATGCCTTGAAGGGACTCATTCCTAATGACTCGTGGTGTTCATTATTATAAGAGAACTTTACTAAGTGAATGTAGTCTTCCCACTTATGTGATTGCTGCATCACATACATTATTAACATATCTTCTAAAAATTTATTCACCCACTCCTTCTGATCATTAGTTTGGGGGCGGTGCGCGGTACTAAATTGGACCTGTGTGCCCAATCTAGAGAAAAGTGTTTTCCAGAATGTGGATGTAAATTTTACATCCTTATCACAAATTACCACCTTGGGTCTTCATACAATCTAAAAATTTCTCTCATAAAAAAACTACAATTTCAACAATTTTGTAAGTGGATTTTACTGGTATGAAATTAGCATTTTTTCTTAGCTTATCAACAACCACCATAATTGAGTCGTGTTTATCTTTGGCTTAGGGCCAACCTGTGATGAAATCCAAGATAGTTATCTCCAATTTCTAGTGAGGTATAGGCAATGGTTGCAATAGTTCGAAAAGGTGTTGATGTTCTGCTTTCACCAACCCAAACTCCAAACATTTAGCTAATATTCAGTAGTATATTTTCTTAAATTTGGCCAAAAATAACCTTTCTTGATAGCTAAAAGTAGTTTCTAGTACCCTGGGTGGGAAACATATGGTTTCCTATGAAATTCATCTAATACGAATTGTTTAATAGAAATTTGATTAGGAAAATAAATTTAATTTCTGAAAGTTAATAATTTATCCAGCTTTATGCCATATTCAAATTTCTCCCCCTTATTCTAGGCATTAATTATCTACTGTCAAAGAAAGGAATATTGCAGGTCTTTAAGAGATGCTTCTTTAATCATATGAGGGAGGTTTGGTTTCACTTATTGAATTGTATTTCATAACGACAATGCAACTTTCTTCTTAATGCATCGACAACACAATTTTCTTTCCCCTTAAGGTGTTTCATTTCAAAGTCAAATTCACTTAAGAAGGTTGCCCACCGAGCTTGACGAGCGTTTAAACTAGATTGGTCAAATAAATTTGTAAGACTACTATGATTTATTAATAACCTTTCTTGATAGCTAAAAGTAGTTTCTGGTACCTTGGGTGGGCGACATATGGCTTCCTATGAAATTCATCTAATACCAATTGCTTAGTAGAACTTTGATTAGGAAAATGAATTCGACTTTTGAAAGTTAATAATTTATCCAAATTTATGCCATATTCAGATTTTCCCCCCTTATTCTAGGCATTAATTGTTTACTACCAAAGAAAGGCATATTGCAGGTCTTTAAGAGATGCTTCTTTAATCATATGAGGGAGGTTTGATTTCACTTGATTGAATTGTATTTCACAAAGACAATGCAACTTTCTTCTTAATGCATCAACAACCCGATTTTCTTTCCCCTTAAGGTGTTTCATTTCAAAGTCAAATTTTCTTAAGAAGGTTGTCCACTCGGCTTGACGGCATTTAAGTTGGATTGGTTAAAGATATTTGTAAGACTACTATGATCTCTTAATAGCATAAATTTATTCCCCACTAAGTAGCATCACCACATTTTTAGTGCATGCACTATTGTTGTTAATTCAATATCATAAGTACAACATCGTCGCTTATATTCCTTCGATTTGCAAGATTCATAAGATATAACTTTCCCTTCTTGCATTAATACTCCTCCAACACCTCCTTCCTTACTTTCATCTACACAAGCAACAAAATATTTCTCTAGGTCTGCCACCTTTAATATGGGTGTCATAGTAACTAGATGTTTTAATTTCTCAAAGCTTGGCTTCCATTCATTTGTCCACTAGAAAGTTTGCCCCTTGTCTTGTAATGAGGTCATGGGAAAAGAAATTTTTGAGAATCCTTCAATGAATTGAAGGTAGTACCAAGCTAGGCCTAAGAATGACCTAATATCAGCAACATTATTCGAGGTGGCCCACTCCATAATGGTGTTAATCTTCTCTGGGTCTACCACTATACCCTTTACCAATATGACATGACCAAGATATTGTATCAGACTTTTGTAAAAGTCACACTTGTTATACTTAGCGTACAACTAATTGTCCTGCAGGGTCTACAACACAATTCTCAAGTGATTTTAATGTTCCACCTAATTCTTGGAGTAAATCAATATATCATCAATAAAAATCATCACAAACTTATTTAAGTATGGCTAAAAAATACCATGCATCAGACTCATAAAAGTTTTCGGGCAATTCGTAAGGCTGAAAGGTAACACCACAAACTTATAATGACCATAACAAGTTCGAAAGGGAGTTTTACAAATGTCTTCTTCCTTAATCCTTATTTGATGATAGCTGGATCATAGATTGATCTTGAAGAACACACTTTCTCCCTGAACTTGATCGAATAAATCATTAATTCATGGTAGAGGGTATTTACTTTTTATAGTTAGTTTATTCAACTAACGATAATCAATACATAATCTTAGAGTTTCATCCTTCTTTCATATGAACAATACAGGGGCTCCCCATGGGGGCACACTAGGGTAGATATAACCTTTATTAAGCAGTTCTTGTAGCTACATTTTGAGTTCTATTAAATTAGGTATGTTCATAAGGTAAGGAGTTCTAGAAATAGGAGTTGCACGTAGATCTAGTTCAATCGTAAAATTGATATCTTGCTTAGGTGGTAACCAGGGTATGGACTTAGGAAACACATCAACAAACTCTTGAATGAAGGAAATATCTTCTAGGGAAGTCATTTTTCTCTTGGAATTTATGTATCCTACCTATACAACTCAAATTTGACAACCTTTCCTAATGCATTTCCTAGCTGTTTAGTAGTAATAGGACATAACATAATATTTTTCTTAATTCCTTGAATTTCCTTCCTCTTTCCTAATTCAATAAGGTAACTAAATTTTTTTCCCTTACAATCTACTAAGGACCAATTTCCTTCCAATCCATCCCTATTAACATATCGTATGAACCCAAAGGGAGTATATTTAAATTAACATAAATGTGTTGTCTTGGAATATTCACAAGACAATGTTCTATTTTCGCAACTACCCTTCGTTTTGCTCCTCTGGCTCTTAGGACTAACCAGAGTTTTTGAAATTTACTTATTTGTAGTTGGCATCCCTCTACAACCTTAGGACTAACATAGGTTAAGCTAGAAACTAGATCAAACAAAAAAGGGACAGATTGATTAGCGATGATACCTTCACACTCAATCATGACAGGCTGGTATTCTGCTTGATGGTCATCAAGTGAAACATTAATTCTAGGCATACTCCTCTCCACCTCCCCAAATGTGGAAGCTTATTTCATGCTCAGAATTTGTTCTGTTCTTTCCCTATGTGGATAGGTTTTTTAATAATGGGGTTCTCCACATCCCCAACACTATAATAGACTTATTAACTCCCTTAATCTGCCTATTTTCAGTAGATGTTGGGACTTTCGGTTGGTTCCTTGCTAGAAATTTACTCAAGGGTCGTTTCTATATATTTCTTCCACTCGAAACTTTTGTCTATCTATTTTAAGGAAAAATTCTTCCCCTCTAGTTCAAACCTCCTTTCGAACCCTCACTTTTCTATTTCATTTGCTGATAACAGATGCAGACTTTTCAAACAACGTCATTCATCGTCTTTGGGCAATCAAATTCCACCTTCTCCTTCATGAAGTTGGGTAGATTACCAATAAAAATTAAATATTGTCCTTTTCTTCTTACATATATGGTACATACTGTAATAGAGAGGTAAATTGTTTCACATATTTGTCCATAGTCAAAGCTCCCAGCCTTAAATCATGGAACTCCTTCGCTTTTTCATCATAATAGTGTTCTGCTAAATATTTATCCTTGAAATGCTTTTGAAATTCTTTACAATTTTTATTTCTTCCCACCAAAGTGTGGCCTTACTTCTTAATTGATAAACTACCAGTCATGCCTTTAGTTTATCATTCTAGTCATGGTTCTGCAATTTATTCATATCGATTAACCATACTTCCACTTCTTCCTATCACTCAACTTCAAAGATTGATGTTTTATCTTTTTGAATTCCCATTGTAGTTCAATTTTCTTTCTTTTTTATTTTTGCTGATTAGAAACATTATCAAAACGTCCTTCTTCATCTTCCTCATGTCTTCCTCCTAACTCAACATTATCTTCCCCTTAATGGACATTCGTGGTTTTCTCTCCGTTACTAGCACTTGGGTCTGGCCCTCATTGATTTTGTCGATCAAACATGGTTTTTAGAATTCTTTCCTGCTTTTGTCGTAACCTTTCATTACCTATCTGCAAATTATTCATTTCAGCACATAATTGTTAAATAGTTTCAAATAGGGCTGCATTGGCCTCTTGAGATTCTTCTCCCAACTGTGTCCACATATCAGGGTTGGACCCTACATAAGCCACTCCTAGCTAGTTTGGTGGTTTGGGACCCCACTGCATTCTCCTCTTTTGTCTTTATCTTTGTGTTCAACCATTCATATTCACTTAGTTTATTATATATATATATATACAAAAGAATCAGTGTTGTAAAATGAGCTCTAATACCACTTGTAACAGACATTACAAACATTTTAATTACTGAAATATATATAAACAAAAAATAATTATCATTATACTTTTACCATTCTGTAACCTATGGCACTTGGTGGAATTTAAGGTTGACATGACATGGTTTCTTTGGTTTGTATATTGGTCTTTATGGCATATCTCAAGTTAAGCAATCCATATAGTGTGAATTACACATTAATCATAGTGATTTAACACTTTAGTGCACGGATTCAGAAAGGTATGATAAAACGAGACACTTGGCATCTGCTTTGATCTGCGATCGTTGCTTGGGAATCTGACGATCCTCGAAAGTAATGGGTATTGAGGTAACCAACTCCCTTGTCCTTTGCCATGAATGAGGACATTTGGGTTTTCGTCACCTATATTTGATTGCTCTGCAACCATGTAAGTGTTTCTTCATGGAAATGAGGGTTTCTGCTTACTAGAACCCTGCTCACTGGCAAGCTGCAACATGTGCTATCCCTTGGGTAACTACGCACAAATTTCCTTGAAGGTTCTTGTATTGTTAATATGTCAACTCCTCATCCTCGGAAGAAAGTGATTTTGAAAATATTTTTCATCACCCAGGTAAAGACTGTATTACTAATATAGTTTTTTGGATCTATGTCTTCGTTTGAGAAAAGGGGGTGGAATCTAACCCTAGTTTCTTAGCTTACCAGTGTAGGTGTGTTTCATAGCTTCAGGGCTATCCCATAGGTAACCATTTGTTTCAGTTTCATTTACCATTCAATATTGTTTCTTGGTGAGATTCCTCCTAACATCGTTCTGATTTTTGTTGTAGGTACAACCTCTTGTCGAACCTTCCTTCTTAGCAATTCGGCCTTAAGAGCAGTGTACTCATGTGTCTTCTACCTCTAATCCCTTCCAAGTTCGTTTTACACTAAATCCATGATGGATTTATCATTCAACAAGATTTTTGGTTGCCTAACTACTTAGCATGAGGATGTCCGCTTGAGCCATTACCCTGGTTTTCCTAGGTGGTAGTGTTTTGGCAGCTCACACGCCTAGGACCCTGATGGGTGACCCAATGTTTATTTTTAATGTTAGCTTGGAACCCAACTAGGCTTATAATTTATGAATCCCTCATGTTGTAAGGATTAATGTATTAGTTTTAACTATGGTCCAAATATAGGTCTTATATCTTTCCCTATGGGAACAGTTCGATACATGGTTGTTCAGTTAACCCAGTCAAGGATTTTTCTTATTTTTTCTTTAATTTAAAGATTTCCTGCATAAACAAATTTTATTGGGAAAGGTTGAATGTAATGTTTTTTCTCTGGTTAATAGGAAATACCATTCGTCCTTTCAAGTACTCTATTCGAACTTCTATATTCGTTATGTTCGGTTGTTCTCAAATTAGGTCTATTCTTTGCAAGGCTTCTGCATGGCTTGTTTTAATTGGGTTGTGAATATTTAAAGGTTGCAACCAACATTTTTCTATGACTTATATGTGTATATCCAGTCCATTGAATTTACAGTGGCGTCTATGCTAATATTTATGAGAACTAACTAGTTTCTCTCTTGATCCTAAGGTTAAAGGTTCCTCAATTTCAACATTGTTTTCAATTATGCAACTTGTCTTTTTCCTCATGCGACTGTTTAATATATTCCTGAGTTTTTGATTCATTCTTTCCATTCATCACTTGAATTGTATCTTTCCCATATTGTAACTATTGCACACATGGTATAGTAGTTATTCTTTGTTCAAGTACATAGTCTTATTAGTTTTAATATAAGACACAAAATAGATAACTGTTTATTACCTAACATGGACGAATTAGCAATAATATTTATAATGCTCATTTCATATGTTTATAATAATCTAAAAGTACCATTTATTATTAATCATTGAGATATAAAAGTTTAGCTACTTATCTGTTCACTGCCTTGTAGCCAATAGTTCCTCTTTGGAAACATTTGACCACCCAGTCATAAGTCTGGAAATTACGTCCAAACTCTCCCGTGATCTCTTCCTCCTCCAAATAGTAGTTATGAGCTTTTCTAGAGTCTGGTATCTTGAGGCATCATGACTAACTATCCAACATCAAGTTCAATACCTTTATGACTGTACTCCATATTTCCCACTGGTTTATTCCACCCAGCTCAAGGAATTTCTCATGGCAGTAATCTGCTCCCTTAACCAATCTGATCTTTTCCTCTCCTCCATTCTCTAGTCCCCTAGGCCTTCCTCGAATTATTCCTTTGAGGAAACAGGTGAGTAACCACCTTAATTTTCTCAGGAGCTTAACAATTTTTTCTTTTAGTTCTTGCCAAAAATATTTTAACTCTTATTATTCATTACTTGTAAAAATGTCCTCGCCACCCAACCATAATTCTTTAATGTTCTTTATGTGATCATTTGATGACAAAATCATAGTAGTAAATAAAGTAATAAGTAAAAATAGTAACACAAGTTAAATGTCCGTGTAACATGGGGTGTTACACTATATGAGAATTATAGCACATGTACCAGATTTTTCTATGTTCTACAAATTCATAGAAAATAGATTTCTTTCAAAATATTATTAATTAATTTATTATATGATATTTTATTACTAGTGTAGCCATGTAAATTAAATAGTTAGTAAATATTAAATTAATGATAAGCAATCTATGATAATAATTAAAAAACTTATACATTCCACATCTCACATTGTCCATATTAAAAAAATTAACTAATTTAAAACTTTGTTTTAAATTATTACTAGCTTATCTCCATCTTCACTCTAAAAGAGGTTTGCATTATTTTATTTTTATCAATTTATTTTTATTTTGTTATTTTAATTTTATTTTGACCAAGTTAAAATGTTGACATCACATTACATTAATATTCTTCTTCTTCCTCTTTTTTTTTCTTTTAATTTGTCTTAATCAAAATGTTAAACATTGTGTTACATCTCTACCACAGTGGATGGAGAACAACTCTCTGTGCAATTACTCTTAATTACAAAAATAATTAATATTTATGTGTTCAAGTTGTTGTGATTCGTGTATGAGTTACACACATACACATACACACACACACACACACACACACACATTTTAAAAAACATGTAACAATACTCTTAACAATAGATATTCACATCCACTTTACCATGGAGATCCTTAACTTGTAAATTGTCTTTGTGATAATATTATGGGACAATATCATGGCTTATCAATACCGCATGCCCAATATGACAAGTGTTGATATGGCATTTTATGTAATTAATTAAATTGAGATAAATTAACTAAATAAGCATAATTAACTTAGTGGTAAATATTAATCCTTAATATGTGAATACAATTATGAATTATCAATATCCTAACATATTCCATGGAGGTTAAGTCTCTAACATCCACGTAATAATTACTAATAAATAAATTAAATTATAGAAGACTCATTATATGTTTATTTCCATAATTAAATAGTTATTTTCCCATTTTTTAATTATATATTCATGTTATGAGATTAATAATATTTAGCTTTTTTCCTTTTCCTATCGAAATTATAATAGTTATTTAAATTTGCAAAGGCCCACAAGAGCCCAGAGCATAAGGTAAAGTAATATGTTTGAAACTTCATGCGAAAAAGTGTATCGATCCTGAAGGATGGTGTGACCCTAGCCTAGGTGAATTTAATAGCATAGATACCCTTGGGTGGTGCCAATTATCTAAAAAAAAATTTGATTTACATTACAAATATGTTCTTAATATATTTTGTTTTTATCTTTTAGTTAAATATTTATAGATATTAAAGTGGATTAAATATGTTCATTTAATTATTATCAAAAATACAACCAATAATTTAAATATTATATTTGTCCTAGAAATGAAAAATTTTGAAGTTTCATATTTTAATACAATTGAAAATTGGTATTTAATGAAAATATATTTTAATTTATTAACACAGTAGTATAGTATAATGTAAGTCTTCTAGTCAGAATCTGGCAAAAACATTTTTCCAAAACCTTCATTTGTGTTATTTAAACTATTTTTTGACTATATGTATCGATTCAGCGCCCTCAAAAAACCCTCGGGGACTTTGGTTGTAAAGAGTTTACCCATGATACATCTCATATTGCCCATATTAAAAAAATCATAAAAATTAACTAATTTATAAAATTATTTTAAATTATTACTAGCCTAGATCGATCTTAACTCTGGATCTACCAAGCGCCAAGAGTGATCAAATCTCTTTTCCAATACCATGGCTTATCAATACCACATGCCCAATATGACATTTTCTTTAATTAATTAATTTGAGATAAATTAATTAAATGGGCATAACTAACTTACACGTAAATCTCAATCCTCGACAAGTGAATACTATTATGAATATCCTAACATATTCCACGCAGGTGAATACTATTATGAATCTCGTAACATATTCCATGCAGGTTAGGTTTCTACCATCCACCTAATAATTATTAATACTTAATTCAAAATTTTTGAAGACCCATTCTAAATAGACATGCCTCTATTTTCCAATACCGTGGCTTATCAATATCACATGTCCAATATGACATGAGTTGATATGACATTTTATTTAATCAGTTAATTTGAGATCAAATAATTAAATTAGCATAAATAACTTAGAGGTAAATCTTAATCCTTTATATGTGAATATTATCCTAGCATATTCAACGAAGATTAAATGTTTTCCATTCTCCTAATAATTAAATCAAAATTTTGGAAAACCCATTCTGAAATAGACATGCCCATTGGCATAATTAAATAGTTTTTTTTTTTCAATTTTTTTAAAGGAATACTTATGGAATATCATATGAGTACTTACTCATAATTTTGTCGTTGATTAAAGAGCTCAACCCTGAGAGGATCAAGAGAGTCAAATCATGACCTATCCAAATTTTGGGAGAGAGATATTATATTTGGCACATGACCACTTGAGCTAATCCTTGGGGCTTAAATATTTTAGATTTTTTTAATCAAAATAAATGTTTCTTTTTCTTTAAGTTCTAAATTGTGTTGTAATAATAATAAATAATATATTTATATACTGAGGAGACCCTAAATTTATCTATCGATCTACTATTTTGGGAATAGGGAACTCACCAAATGTTATGATGAAAAATTTTAGCGGAATTTTAACCATTTGTTAAAAATTGTTTTGGAGGGTAAATTATTTTTACCTCTTTTTACATATGAAGCTATGAACACATGGTATATAAGGCGAAAATTAATAGGTTATAATTTTATTATTTTTTGAAATTTTTTTTTACATTCAATAGAAATTTTTGATTAAAAACCTATGCTTCTTTAATAGATCATTAGAAATTTTTATCTGAAACTTTCCCTTTTAAGACTAATTTTATTCATTTTAAGATAACCATAGTGAGTTTGGTCCATTCTAAATAGAAAACTTCATTCTCTATAAGTAAGTAAAAATAAGCAATTTATATATATATATAATAGTATATATATATATTATATATATATAATTATATATAATATATATATATATATATATATTTCGACTTTCTTTCCACAGATAAGTCTCTAAGGTTATTATTAGCGATCTATTGTGTCGTTTCTATAGAAATAATTCTTTTTTCCATCTTTCATCTCCACCAGAAGTAATATTGAAGTGGTATTTGCAAATTAGGAATTGTAGTGGACGGTCAAGAAAACTATAACACATTTAGACACATAGAGTGTTGATGTTAGGAGTATTTCACTAGCTTAGCTCTGAGTGAAACACCTTATAGTTTAATTAGTTATGGACCCCTTTGTACTACCATGTAACTTCCCAAGTAGACTAGTGAATTAAACTTTAAAGAACGATATTCATATTCTAGGAATTCGGACACATTAGTAACATGTGTGAATTTGTCAATAAAAAAAACGGTATGAAATCTATTTCATTTATAAAAATTGACTTTTTCTTAGGAGGAGAGGAAATGGTTTTAGGAGAAGAAGGAGTACATGTGATCAACACAAGGATGATGGAGGTTTCCATCATCGTCCTTTATTATTTTTACTATTTATATGTGGTAGCTTTAAGTTTTTAAAATTTTAAAAACTAAGGAAATATATATCTATTATTCTTGTTTAAATGGAACACATAATGGATTCTACAAATGAATAGAACACAGACATGTCATCTCTTTTACCATCCCCTACTAAAGAAGGACCTAACTCTAACTCCTAGCCACCAAGTAGAGATAAAATCACTAAAATGACAATGGTTATTAGATTATCAAGAAACCTAATTGTCGGTTTTTGAAGCACCCAAAACTTAGCAAAGAACCGTAAAATACATTTTTGAATATATGGTTAGGATGCTCAAATATTATAAGATGAGGTTCAATAAAATAAGGTGATAAATTTACACATTTTAAAACATGAACTAAAGAGCCTTTTTGTTGACTCTAACATTAGTTTACGCCCACTTGTAGAAAATGAGAAATTAGTGACTAGGTGACTAAAAATGTTAGTCACTACAACTTTTGCAAGTGAAACACTACAAAAAATGAGCAGTCTTAATGACCCAACTAAAAATGACTATCATAAATGACTAATTTAGTCCCGAGTTAAAATATATGACTAGCTAATAAATGATACAACTAAAAATGACTAACGTGAATGACTACTTTAGTGTAGAATCAAAAATACATTTATCTAATAGGTACTAAAATCATATGAATTAGTCATTTATGTTAGTCATCTTAATTGTTTCACTTCAACAATTGAAACTTACAAGTGATAGGGGATTCAAAGGTTGTTATAGATTGTGTGAACGCTTCTTTATTGGATCAATGGATGATTAAAGTTATGGACATGAATAGAACCTTTAGGCTCATATCCTTTGATGACATTCATAGGGAATTAAATTCAAAGGCTGAAAAATTATCCAAAATGAGAGTGGATTTACAGTTGGCATAAATACATTATGAAGAATACCTGCAAGGAGAAGTGTTGTGTAATGTACCTCATTTATATACTAAAAAAAAATTCCCCACTAGCATAAATATAGTTTAACAAAAATTCCTCTTCACGTTATCATCTTCACATATCTCTTAATCATGTATTTGTAATAGTAATCATATTCCTCTTTATTATGTTAATGCTTAACACCTTTAAAATGAACTCTCCTAGTTTCATTTCCACAATTAGTTCCAATACTTTAATATTATTCATTGTATATCTATATCTATATTCTAATTAGAGAGATAAGTAAGAGACACTATATTTAAGCTTACTTTGACCATTTTTGTTTACCTAACTCTTACCTCTATATACTACACCATAACATTATATCAGAATAATATTATGCAAATTAAAAATATATAAAAAAAAATAAATTTCCACTTGAACAATAAGATAAAGAGTAACCACATGAATGACATACAATAAATTAGAACAACTTGGAGGAAAAACTTGAAAAAAAAAATTTAAAAATTTGGCGGAAAAACTTGTAAAAATAGAAAATAGAAAATCTTGGATACCAACCTTGACTCAATAGTGCGATTGGCCAGAAATAGACTCATCTATGGAGAATGTCATTCTAATAGATAAAACTTATTAAACTCATGGACCATGATTGTTGCACTATCACATACTAATGTTAGCAACAGGTATGTCCTCAAATCTCGATTTTAGTTTTATTGTTTAGATCATTCAGAACCCCACACAGAGTAATGCAGATGATGAATCTTACCAAACAACCATTAAATAACCTAGTATCGTGTTTAAAATTTTGCCTAGGGTTTTGTTTTTCTTTCTTGTATCATATTTCAAGTAACATCCCAATCTTATTGTTCGTCCTTTCCAGCTCTAGGGATAAAATGGACCGCAATATCTTTGGTGGTCCACATAAACAATATGGGTGTTATCTATATTCCCTACACCCAACATCGGGTGCTATCATTAAGCTTTAGGTGTGGGATTTCTCAAACTAAGTCAATTCTAATTGTTGTTTAATAGTAATTTGGTGATGGTGGTGGGGATAGTTCTCATGGCATCAAGAGTATTGAACGCTCTAATCACAGCCTTTCCATGACCCTCTAATAAGGACAATCTTGAATTATTTACATGTTGTGAATGTTGTGAGCCTCCATTACCTTCTAACATGGCATCACTTTAAAATTGGTAGTGGCATCAATTTAGTACTTTGTAAAAAAAATAGTACTCTGTAAAATTTTCATGGCATTCTTTGATTTTTATTATTAAAATTAGTAGGGGGGATTGTTAGATGTCCATTCCACACCCCACTTTGTTTTAGTCTAATTAATCTAAACCTTTGGTACATCACTTCTTGTTCCTTTCTGTATGTTTTTTGTAGTTTTTCCTAGAATTGTCGTGAAAGCACATGCACCTTGACCATGAAATTTGACACACATAAACATACTCTCTGATTGATCTTTTATTTTTCCTTTTCGGACTCAAGGTATAACCATTCTTTGATTTGAAGTACTTTAGAGCTTTGCTTGTCTCTTGTTTCCCTCATTTGATATAGCAACATGAAAATATGAGGTTATCCTCTTGGTAGTCACATGGTGAGGCAAACATGAAGAAAAAAAAAGATCTGTGATTGAATATCTCCCTGACGAAGAGAGATAGACATCTATGATTGTGATATTGGAAGAAAGTGGGGAGGGATCTGCTTGAGCATCGATAGATGCTGTGGTAGCATCGTTTGATCTCATAGTATAAGGAGTACTTGAAAATGAGGTGCATATTTGTCTTGGGTTCATGTAGGTGACACATTTAGTAGCTCCTGTATGATTACTGAATATGATGATTGATCTCCACCTAGCCAACATAGAACTAGCTTATAGATATCCTAAGTGAATGCATCTAGTCTCTATGTATATGGGGATGCATGATGATGCCATCCTACAACTCGAAGAAGTGCTCAAGGTATAAATACATCTTCATATCTAGGATGTTTACAGGTGATGTCCAAGTGACTAGGGTGAGAGAAGAGGACTAGTGTTTTGTGGTATCTGGTACACCTAGTACTATTTGGAATGTTTGATGTGGAGAATATAGGGAGACTTATCTTATATACTTGTGTGATGCAAGTTAAGGTGCCAAGGAGGACTTGTGGGTGTGTATATGCTAACTTGTTGTGGATATTTGGTAGAAAAACCAAATTTGGTTGAGAGTGATTCTGAGCTAGAAGTTCGTGGCTAGGGTTTTCTTATGGGTTCCCTACCTAGTGTTTAGAGAGAATGATTTTATAAAATTATATATTAGAGAGCAATGGAACACATAAAATATTGTAGAAATATAAACGCAGAAAATGCATAAAACAAGAGTGAGACAGATATATGTGGTTCACCCAATTTTGTGTATGACCACAAAGAAACAGTTAGTCCTTCCTTTTATATTATCCAACAAAATGAAGAGATACAACCTGGAACAGATCCATTGTAATTCCCTCTTCGCTCTCACGCAATCTCCTCTCTCTTTCTCGTTTAGAATACGCATGTACACATATACTTTTACTTCATCTTATACACATATATGTAGTGTTCCCGTTGTCCAAAACATTGTGTACTTACATATTTGAATTTAAACTTATGTTCTCATGATGAACTAGTAGTTTCTAGTGTTGTTGTTTGTGCATGTCTACTTGACATAACATTGAGAAGATTTCCTCAAGTGATTTAAAAAATATATAGAAGCTAAAGGGGAAGATTAGGGTTGTTATAAATTTATTGTAGTAAGTATTCTTAGATCTGTTATATGCTTGGAAATTGTGCCCTGAGGGATGGAAACTTGTTCTATTGAACTAAATGTTTTTTATGTTTATTTTTATGGGATGCCTTATGCGTTTGGCTGAAAATAAGTGAAGGATATGCTATTGGAATTTATATTTCAAATTCAGCGCGAAGGTTGAAATGTCACAGGAAATATATTTAGAAAACATTAAGGTTGAGGTGAAAGGCTTGTCACCATGATGAGATCGAGTTTCTCCTTGCTAGGACTCATAAAACTTACTAGGATCGATTCATTTGAAGGGTGAAATTATATGAAAAGCATATAGTATCCTCTTCAAGATTGTGTAGAAATAAAGAGATACTCATTAGAAATAATGGGGAAAATGAAAGTGAAACATCTCTTGTATAGGCAGCATGTCCCTCTTGAGAATGACACTCATTTGTATCTCATGTCTGGTTTGCGATATCCTCACACAATCACTTGGCTTTCCTAGCACGGGCGATCCATTTTCCTCTCATCTGACTATTCCACTTCGTCACTATGACCCTTGGTCCAATATGAGTCAAATGTTGCCACACTTTAGAGTCGTGTCATATGTTTAAGATAAATCCTATCTGCAATCTATTACCTATACATTATCTGAATCTTTGCTACAGTCTTGGATATTATTCATTTTACTCCAATTTATTCCTCATTTTCTGTCAATGATGGGGGACTCATCATGGCCCTCGTTCGATGGGTCACTTCTTGTTGATTTCAGCTCATTATCCAATAAGATGAAATAGAGACTCCATTTGAGTACCTTATAGCTTGCATGCCTTAATGGCAAGTTCCTCGCATCTGATGACATGCTTTCATCACTAGCCTTTAATCGAGTGATTCCATTAATGTTCAACTTCAGCTTATTTTTTCACATTCATGGATTATATTGTTGTACCTTAAGAACCATTATCATTATTAGTGGTTTCTCTCATGCCTGTTAACGGTCCACATAATTGGTCAGTAATTAGGTGGTTCTATAACATGTTCGACTTCGACACATCCATTCACATGTTAGAATTCCTACTTTGATTGGGTTGGGATGGAATGCAAGACCCTGAGTCTTGTCTGATATGACTCAAGCTATGTGGAGTTATGTATTATTCATGATTGTACACATGTTTCTTCTATACAAATAGATGTGACCATTATGTTTTGTAGATTTCTTTGGTGTGGTTTTTGAGGTTTAGTATTCGGATATTGCACAATTTTCATTTTTGCATTATCTATGTTTCAAGTCTCGAACAAGACTCATCAAACTTATTAAATAATTAAAATAAAATACAATAAATAATTAAAATTTAATTGAACTAGTCGGTTGTCCTAAACTTCCTAAAAAAACCTTTTTATAACATACACTTCACTTCATTGTAATCGTCCTGAGGATAAGTCTTGTTCTAGACTCGAAATGTAGAAGATGTGACCATACCATGGGACTTTACATTTATGGTGATCCTTCTATCCTAGATGGTTGTGTCCATACCTTGGATCTAAGATCTACAGATGATCCCTTTCATTTGGATGGTTTCACCCATACCATGGATCCTTTCACATAATCCTTATTATCTAGATGGTTGTGTCCATACCATGGATTCATGTTTGATATCATATATTTATATGTATATGTGTCCTTGATTTTCACGTCTCCTCATAGTGTTTATTCTCATCCTTGCAAAATCTCATAAAGCATCTCAGCCAGCACTCCTTGTTCTACCTTCATGCTTTAGGGGGCATCTGTTACACAGTATTTTGTGATACTTCCTACACTTCCCTGTGACATAACCCGAAGTGCTCAAAACATGACCATCATGTAGTGTACTCATTCATATATGTAGCTTAGATCCTCCGTAAGACATTGATTGGAAAATGCCTTGAGCTTCCCCTGAAGGAAATAATTCTAAAACCGTAATTTGAGAATCATCTCTCTTATAAGACTAAAAACTGTGATGGTCACCTCTTGCATTATATCCAACCCATGACAACATCACTCTATTTACTTGTATACCTATGATGACCCCAAAAAAGAAATTTTCCCAAAGAGGACGAGAAGCTTCATGATCTAGAAGCTTCTAGAGCGGTGAGTTGGAGGTTGTTCGGCATAGATGAGGTCGAGTTCTCCCAACTTGGCCTCTTGGTCTTATCCCTATCAGCTACCTCATTAAGATGAGGGCCTACTCCTATATTTGGAGAGATACTAACTCCCTTTCACTGCCTATATATTCATCCTCTCCCATTCCAAAATAGTTTTTCTTTGTCTATTTGCACCCTTATGCTAATATTGTTCCTACATGCTACTCATTTGGCTTGGAGAAGGAGCGCTTGGAGAGATTATCTTGGACTTGGACATTCATTCAAGTAAATCCTATTAACATCAAGGCTTGGTTGTATGCTTCCTCTTTTATTCTATTAATATACAACCACCAGTTGATTTTCCCTAAATGTGTATGCTCATTTATCATTTAGCTTAACTCTCCTCGATTTATTAAGTAGGTTAATTTTGAATATGCCATGTGTATTCTCATTCCTTGTTGTGTCTTTATCTCTTGTGGAAGTGCATAAATGCTGTGAGCAGTAGGAACAAGCCCATGATGCAAGTGATTCAAAGTCTTCAACAAAGGAGAATGTGATAGCATCAGAATGAGGTAGCCATCTTCTTGATCTCTCATTTCAATTGTAACTTAGGAAAGTGTTTAGTAGATTGTCACTTAGGTCTCCAGTACCACTCATTGGGTTAGAGCGATCATCTCTGTCCACAAAGAGGATTTACCTAGACAACACCCCACCAAAGCTAGAACTCTATAAGAATGGGATTTTTAACTATTAGAAAGAAAGTTGATCGAAAAAAGCAGAAGCCCTTGGGCTTGCCCAACATTATATTTCAACAAGCATTCATAGAAAAAGAGAGGTAAACCTCAGATGGTGATTAGCTATATACAATTACATAATTCTTTGTTTACTATCAGGTATCCTCTTCCATCTAAAGAATATTTATTTCAGAAAATTAGTAATAATAATGTGTTTAGCAAATTTGACCTTAAGAGTAGATTCTGGCAGTTAGGGATCAAACCATATGACAGATACAAGACTGGTTTTTTGGTGCCACACGGGTAGTTCCAATGGTGAGTAATGCCCTTTGGATTGAACAATAGACCCTCTGAATTCCAGAAAAGAATGGAAAATATTTTTGAAGATTTGAAATTTACTATCATTTATATTGATCACTTACTAATAATTTATTTTGACTTAAAAGAACATAGAAAGCACTTGGAGACGGTTCACCACAAAATATTTAAGCATGGGTTAGTCCTTAGCAAGCCTAAGCTTGAGTTTGCAAAAACTATAATTGAATATCGAGGTCTAGTCCTATTGCAAGGTAAATTTTAATTGCAAGAAAATGTGTTCAAATATTTAACATAATTTCCAGATGCCATTTATGGCTACAAACACTTGCAAAGATTCTTGGGAAGCCTCAATTACATTAGGAAGTTTTATGAAAATCAAGCCAAAGATGTCAAGGTCCTAGAGAAGAGGCTTAGAGGAATAGAATGGACCCCATATATGACAATTGTAGTTCAAATTATTAAACAGAAGGTCCAAAATCTTCCATCTCTGGTTCTTGGAAGACATGAATTTCCCTATATTTCAGAAATAGATGCATCCAATGAAGTATCATTTGGAGTTTTTATGCAAAAGCATGAAAAAGGGGAGGATGTTTTCTCATATGCATCAGGATATTTTAATGACACTGAACTCAAGTATCCATCTTCTCATAAAGAAATCCTTTCTGTAAAAAATGTAATCAAGAGATCCAAGTTATTCCTAAAGCTGGTAAGATTCATTATAAGAAGATACCTTAGACATATAGTTGGGATGTTTAGAAACAAAATATTGTTAGATCAAGGAAATAATAGGGTAGTAAGATGGAGCTTATGGTTCAATGGATTCGACTTGGATATTGAATATAAAAAGGGAAAATATAATTTTTTAGCAAATTTTCTTACAAGTGAAGTAGCTCCTGAAGAAATCAAGATGTTTAGTTGTTCATCAGCTTCAACTCCATCAGCACCTCCCTCTCCTCCAGAGGGTTTTTAGTGGGTTCTAATATGTAAATATTGTCATATGTCATTTTGTTTCAATATCTCATAGATAGGGTCAAGGAGAGTCATTCATGTGAATAAACCCTTGAAAAATGGGTTAATTGTAGGCATACTAAAGTAAGTAATATTATGTATTTTGTAGATTCTCTCATAATGTGTCAAGGGCACATTATATTTTGCACCTTTTGCCCGACATATATATTTTTTTGTATGAGACATGGCTAAGCTATGAAGACTATTGTAATATCTTTATTTACACCAAATATGCCAAGATATTTTGTCATATGTTCGAATATATTTCTATATGTAACCCCTAAAATCATCGGTTGTCCTCATTCAATATACTTCTACATGAATGGTACCCAAGAGAAGGAATATTTTGTACCATAAAAAGACATGAATATATTGATTATCTTTGAGAAGATATCAGAAAAAAATATAGTTTGAGGCATGGTATATCTTCCAGATAGAACATTTGTTCAGTGCACTTAAAGTACATACTATTCAGCCACGAGAGAAACCCGTCTACAAGGAAATATCTTATTTCTTTGGATCGATTTATAATCCTATAGATGAGAGTATACCTAGTATGTATGGATCTCTTTTATTTATGGATCTCTTTTATGGTTTCCATTAGTGGTGTCGTGCTTTTATGGATCTTTTTATCCATTTGCCTAGGCTTTTCCTAGAAAAACTCGTCTTTATCTCATGGGAGGCTATTCCTCATAAAATCTTGTGTTTATCTCCTGCAAGGGTTTTATATTTTTTCTTAACTTAGCATATTTCTCTAGCTAAATAGCTTAATGGATATTAATCTCTAAATTCATTAAGCTCATCTAGATTTGGATCTAGAAGTCTTCTCATGAAAGGATTATTCATTCACATTCACCAATGAGATTTGGCAAGAATCTCATCTCGTGGTGTCTAGCTTTTCCAAGTGATTAATTATTTTATTAATTGCATAAGGTATTTACTTTTCTTGTTACATATCAGATCCAGCTTTTCTGAGCTTAAGTTAGCAAAATTTTACATACAAGATAGAGATGTCACATCCTTTTTTGTAAGCTAGGTTGGTACCTTCCTTTTCTATTTATATAAACAAATTGATCTAGGTACAACATTTTGGTGGCCTCAACTTGCCCATATGGGAAACCAAGTCTATTCGCCACTTGAGTTTGTTATATGCCATCCAATGACAAAATTTAATCAGTCTTTCCATCCATGCTACGTGAACTGCACATCTAAAAACACTAAACATGCTACATACTAACTTATAAGTGTCTGAAAAGAAAGCTAGCTACAATATAAATAGACAAGAAACTGCAAAGGACTAATCCTTCCAGTCATCTGTGTCAAATTATACATTAGCAGGTGTTGTCATCAAGTCATTTGGTGCTGGAGACAACTTCACCAGTCGTTGCTGGATCTCATCAAGTTTGCTATCTTGCATTATCATGTTGATCTGCAAGTTTTTCATTTCCTTTTTAATATTGGGCATGCCTTGGGCTATGGCTGCCATTTCTCCAGCCACTTGCTCCAGAGCCTTAGCTAGTAAATGCTTTAAAACCCAGTACACATGCAAAGCTTGCCGATAAAGCATCATTCGGCCTTTGGTATGTCCTGGGTCGGGGATAATATCTCCCCAATCCTCCAACTTTGGTTCTGATTCCTCTTCCATTACATTATCTTCCATTTGTTAAATTATCTTTCGAATTTCTGTATCTGTCCCTTCTCTATAGGCTCAAGCGGCTTCCCGGACTGTCATCTTGTTATGAAACCAGCTCACAAAAAGATAGAAAAGAGAGATCAACACCTTAGAATTCAACCTCTTCGAGGGGGCAACCACCTTTACATTACAGAAATGAAAAATTCTTGGATGATACAAATGAAAAGACCTCCTTTCTATATATAGGAGTCTAAGGGGTCATTACATAATCAAAGCCGACATAACAATAATAATGTAAGGGCACAATAATACCAATAGTGGGCTTCTATGGGGCACAATAGTAACAATATGGGCACTACATGGTTACATCAATATAATAAGTGGGTTGTACTAATGACAGTAAGGGGTTACACTAGTAGTATATGGGCCTAATGCCCCTCTCCTTCAAAAAGTGTTGTCCTCAACACTTGAGTGGTTCTTGATGCTTCTGTATAAAATTCTTGTCCTCCCATGTGGAATCTTCAACAGGTAAGTTCTTCCACTTGATGAGATACTATGAAATTGATCGATTTCATAGCTGTCGGGTTCTTGTTTCTGTGACTGCTGTAGGTTCAAATATGATTTTTCCTTCCTCTTCAATTTCTAGCAATATTGTTTGAATTGGGATCTTTTGCAACTTTTGAATAAGTGGCCATACTTCTTCGTCCTTCTTCTATTCATCCCTTGCATTGTTTCTCCAATATGGTTCGATAATAGAAATATCACAAAACAATGCTTCCACATCCTAATCCTTTCTTGAGAGTGCATCTGCAACAAAATTTTGCTTCCCTTTTTTGTAGATGATTTCAAAGTCATAACCCAACAACTTTGTGAACCACGTTTGTTGCTCTTCAGAGGATAATCTTTGTTCTAAAAGGTATTTAAGACTATCATGATCCATTTTTACCTTGAAGTGTCTTCCCATTAGGTAGGGTTGCCATTTCTTAAGTGCATGGAGTATTGCTAATAATAACAATAGTGGGCTTCTATGGGGCACAATAGTAACAATATGGGCACTACATGGGCACATCAATATAATAAGTGGGTTGTACTAATAATAATAAGGGGTTACCTTAGTAGTATAGGGGCCTAACATGCCCCTCTCCTTCAAAAAGTGTTGTCCTCAATGCCTGAGTAGTTCTTGATGCTTTTGTATAAATTTCTTGTCCTCCCATGTGAAATCTTCAGAAGATAAGTTCATCCACTTGATGAGGTACTCTGAAATTGATCGATTTCGTAGCTGTCAGATTCTTGTTTTTGTGACTACTCCAAGTTCCAATATGATTTTTCCTTCCTCTTCAATTTCTAGCAATATTGTTTGAATTGGGATCTTTTACAACTTTTGAATAAGTGAGCATACTTCTTCGTCCTTCTTCCATTCATCCCTTGCTTCATTTATCCAATATGGTTGGATAATAGAAATAGCACAAAACAATGCTTCCACATCCTCATCCTTTCTTGAGAGTGCATCTGCAACAAAATTTTGCTTCCATTTTCTATAGATGATGTCAAAGTCGTAACCCAACATATTTGTGACACATTTTTTCTGTTCTTCTAAAGAAAATAGTTGTTGTAAAAAGTATTTAAGACTATCATGATCCATTTTTACCTTGAAGAGTCTTCCCATTCGGTAAGGTTGCCATTTTTTATGTGCATGTAGTATTGCCAACATTTCCTTCTCATAAATAGCTTTCTTGAGATGTCGCAGTAAAAATACCCAATCCCCTACATCAAAACATTTTTCACTATGATGTTGATCTACCTGTTGTTTCATTCGATTTTGCACCAAAGTGGTGTTATCCTTTAAAATTTGGATAACTTGTTTTAATGCTCGATGTGATATTTCAATTCTTGAAAATTTTTCTTCTTGATATGTCCTTCTACCTTGATAGTTTGAGGAGTGGTAATTCCGACCAATGAATTACAAGATATCATTGGATTCATTTCTTCTTTCTTGATGTGATCTTTCACTCCTTGCACCTTTTTCTTCTTGATATGTCCTTCTATCTTGAGAGTTTGAGGAGTGGTAATTCTTACCAATGCTTTACAAGATATAGTCTGATTCATTTCTTCTTTCTCTAGGGTTGGGTCCTGGCGTATATCCTCTTCTTTTGATGTTTCTTGATTCTTTTCTTCCTCCTCTTCATACTCTATGTAAAATAATTTCTTCTCGGCACACTTATGACCTTTAGTGCATTTTCTATCACAATTGTGACAAAGCCCTTTTTCTCTTTTCTCTTCCAATTGTTTTGGTGTAACCCTTGTAGGTTGTGGAAGGCTAGGAGAAACAACACTTCCATCTTTATAGTTGTGAGGGATAGACTTCCTTGTTGTCATAATTTTACTTTGCAATATGTCACAAAGCCCTTTTACTATTTCCAATTGTTGTGGTGTTGCTCTAAAGAAGGTGCTACTCTTTGTATCCTCATAATGTGCTATCATTTCCTCCGTGAAAATTGACCACGTAACAAGTTTTTTATGAGAACAAAGCCCTTCATACCTTAAAAATTGATCCGGTTCTAAATATGAAGATGCAATACATACCTTTTGTAACAGTGGTACACCATGTATATCAAAATATTGCTCCATCTGAAGTGCCCAATTTACTGGATCCTTGCCATCAAACTTCCTCATCTTGCTTTTTCTTGATTTTAGGAGCTCGATCTTGAAACGACTGCAACTATGTACTTTCAAATCTTTAAGTTCTAAAATTTTGACCTATAGTAGCCCTCTGTGTCCTCTTTCCAATGCCACTAGTCTAATCCAAATTGGATTCTCCAAGAAGAGTTATATACAATCTCCCAAGATGACCTGATTATAGACCTGTCCAGAAGAGCGAACTTGTATGAAGTGCCACGTCTCATTGTTTTGACCTTTTGCACTGAAAAATATATACCAGAAACTACAGTCCATTCTATTTCTGTACCTTCTTACAAAATTTCAATCCTGATGCTTAGAGAGAAAGTTATGACAATTTTCCCTAGGTTGCCTGTTTGGAATGTAATTCAGGAGTATGCAAAAAGACCAACTTCCTCATATCATATCTCTGAAAATATAGTGTGAAAAGCTCTGAAATTTGGACCTGAGGTTCAGTGCGCTTTCGTCTCAAATCGGTTTTTTCTTTTAGCTTCTAAAACATCACAGAAAAAAAGTTACAACGAAAATTCCATGATGACCTGTTTGGAGCAGCGAAACCCTAGAATCCAAAGCTTTGATACCAAATGTTATGGAACCAGCTCAAGAAAAAGATAGAAAAGATAGATCAACGCCTTAGAATTCAGCGTCTTCAAGGGGGCAACCTCCTTTACATTACATAAACGAACAATTCTTGGATGATACAAATGAAAAGACCTCCTTTCTACATATAGGAGTCTAAGGGGTCATAACATAATCAAAGCCGACAGAACAATAATAATATAAGGGCACAATAATAACAATAGTGGGCTTCTATGGGGCACAATAGTAACAATATGGGCATTACATGGGTACATCAACATGATAAGTGGGTTTTACTAAAAATAATAAGGGGTTAAATTAGTAGTATAGGGGCCTAACACATCCTCATGGATTTCCTTCCTCGCCTCTAACTTGCTGGTGCCAAGGTTGACAATTCGCTTTTGCCCACCTGGCTTTGTCGCCCTCTTCCTCCTCGGCCCCTACCTCTACCCAGGCGATCCATTTTCTCCTTTATTGCCTCCTGCTTGCAATTATCAACAACAAAAGTTAGCTATTGAGGAGCTACAATCCTCCCATCAGATAGCATTTCCTTGTCATTTAGCCTTCCTGCCCCACTCTAACCACCCTCATTGTTCTGACGAGACAATGGTCTCCGCCCCCTAGACAAAGGAAGGAGGAAAAGCCCTCTGTCATGTAGCTCTTCACCTAGATAGGGTTCTTATAATTCTCGAGTTGATCCTCTACCCCACTACTACAATTCTCGGAGATACCTATGCTTTGATCCTCACTCTTCCTCAGCATGCAACCCTCTGACTTGCTCAGCCACAAACCTTCTCCTGCAAATCCCAAATTACCCCCCTCTTCTGCCTGACTATACATGGCAGAGAAAAAAGAAAACCTACTCAAACACCACCCTACCTTAGCAATTCCCGACAATCCCCCCTCCTCCACCATACTAAGCAAGCTAGAGTGAAATGTAGGAGGAGAGCCAGAGGAGACATACCCATAATCACGCTCAACCGCTGAAGATCCCAACACTTGCACTACACAGTTCTCCTCCTCCCTTCACTGCATACTAAATTTTTCTCCCACCCTTACCACCCTCATGTACTCCAGCCCATCTGGCCCACGTCCCATATCATTACCGCTACCATTTCTAACCTGCTCTCCCCCGACACTCCATCCACTACGCTGCCTCGAAACTCCCGTAGGCATGTAGGATGTCGTCATGGTCATTTGATCTACGATGAGGGCAGTAGGTGGCCGTCTTACCTGACCACTCCCTTGCACTGTCCACCTTCTCATACTATCCCTCTTTATCACCCCAATTGGGGGCTACCTGTGTCTGCTATCTTGAGGTCATGTCTTCATGGAAATATTGGGCTAGGATTACTTTGAAGAGCTCTAATTTGAGCTCCTCTAGTTGGGTTGGCCATATGCTATCCAACTTGCTTCCTTGTTCGTTACTTCCCCAATTTGTTAGGAGATCTGCTGCTCTATTGCCTTCCCTTCTTACATGACTAATGATCATATATTAAAATCTCTTTATAATGGTTTACAAATCTTGGACCAGGCTAGTCGTCCTCCAGCTTTTCATAACTTTATCCCATGTCTTTCCATTATTGAGTTTCCTTATCATGTCAATAACCAGTTGGGAGTTGCCTTCTACTTCCAAGTTATTGTAGTCATTTCTTATCATTGTTCTTAGTCCTTGATATATTTCCATAAGCTCTACTTCATTATTATTCATGATACCACTATAGTATGAGTATACCCATCTTGTTCTACCTTGGTCATCCCGAAATATGCCTCCAAGCCCTGCTGGCCCTGGGTTGCCTTTGGAGGCACCATCAAAACTCAGTTTGATGAAACTTGCTGAGGGGCAAGAAAAGTGGAGAGGGTTAACGCTGCCGATGTTAGGGGGTTTCCACATCTGACGTGCTACCATTCCACGTTCTAGATTAAGCTTGTTCAGAATCTGTTCTTCCTCAAGTGTCATTTTCCAATCCTCTTGACTCCATGTTTCAGCTAGAATAGTTTCTCTTATATGACTCAGGGTTCTTTTATAGACCTGCTCTAGAGGCAACTCTTTGTTTTGAAAGATTCTCCTCTTTCTTTCTTTCCATATCATCCATATATTCATGCCTACTGCTAGACTCCAGGCTCTTCTTACCACTGGGCTCGTGAATTGAACTCGTCCCCATTGTTTAATTGTTTCTTTGATGTTTTGATGGTCTCTATTTGTCTGTTATGAAACCAGCTCAGGAAAATATAGAAAAGATAGATCAACGCCTTATAATTCAGCCTCTTCGAGGGGGAAACCTCCTTTACATTACATAAATGAACAATTCTTTGATGATACAAATGAAAAGACCTCCTTTCTATATATAGGAGTCTAAGGGGTCATTAATATAATCAGAGCCCACATAACAATAATAATGTAAGCGGCACAATAATAACAATAGTGGGCTTCTATGGGGCACAATAGTAACAATATGGGCACTACATGGGTACATCAATATAATAAGAGGGTTGTACTAATAATAATAAGGGGTTACACTAGTAGTATAGGGGCCTAACATGCCCCTCTCCTTTAAAAAGTGTTGTCCTCAACGCTTGAGTAGTTCTTGATGCTTCTGTATAAACTTCTTGTCCTCCAATGTGGAATCTTTAGCAGGTAAGTTCTTCCACTTGATGAGATACTCTCAAATTGATTGATTCTGTAGCTGTCGGGTTCTTGTTTCTATGACTGCTCCTAGTTCCAATATGATTTTTCCTTCCTTGTCAATTTCTGGCAATATTGTTTGAATTGGGATCTTTTGCAACTTTTGAATAAGTGGCCATACTTCTTCATTCTTCTTCGATTCATCCCTTGCTTCATTTATCCAATCTGGTTGGATAATAGAAATAGCATAAAATAATGCTTCCACATCCTTATCCTTTCTTGAGAGTGCATCTGCAACAAAATTTGATTCCATTTTCTATAGATGATGTCAAAGACATAACCCAACATATTTGTGACACATTTTTTCCATTCTTCTAAAGGTAATAGATGTTCTAAAAAGTATTTAAGACTACCGTGATCCATTTTTACCTTGAAGTGTCTTCCCATTCGATAAGGTCGCCATTTTTTAAGTGCATGTAGTATTACCAACGTTTCCTTCTCACAAATAGCTTGCTTGAGATGTAGCAGTAAAAATACCCAATCACCTACATCAAAACATTTTTCACTATGCTGTTGATCTACCTGTTGTTTCATTTGATTTTGCAACAAAGTGGCATTATCCTTTAAAAGTTGGAGAACTTGTTGTTGATGCACGATGTGATCTTTCACCACTTGAACCTTTTTCTTCTTGATATGTCCTTCTACCTTTAGAGTTTGAGGAGTGATAATTTCTTCCAGCCCTTACAAGATATCGCCGGATTCATTTCTTGATGCTCGATGTGATCTTTCACTTCTTGAACATTTTTCTTCTTGATATGTCCTTCTATCTCGATAGTTTGAGGAGTGGTAATTCCTGCCAATGCTTTACAAGATATGGTATGATTCATTTCTTCTATCTCTGGGGTTGGATCCTGGTGTATATCCTCTTCTTTTGATGTTTCTTGATCCTTTTCTTCCTCCTCTTCATACTCTATGTAAAATAATTTCTTCTCAACACACTTATGACCTTTAGTGCATTTGCTATCACAATTGTAACAAAGCCCTTTTTCTCTTTTTTCTTCCAATTGTTGTGGTGTAATCCTTGTAGGTTGTGGAAGGCTAGGAGAAACAACATTTCCATCTTCATAGATGTGAGGGGTAGAATTCATTGTTGCCATAATTTTACTTTCTGGTATGTCACAAAGCCCTTTTACTCTTTCCAATTGTTGTGGTGTTGCTC
>APFE030987337.1:0-10299 GCA_000404065.3 Pinus taeda
GATGCGATGGACTAGCTCCGATGCGATCGCGATATCGCATCGGCGAGGAACGGAGGGTGTTTGAGTTGGACATTTGGCACTTGCGACCACCGACCGCCGATATCGCGATATCGTGTCGGGTGGTGACGGATGGGTCATAACTTGCATGGAGAGGAAACCACGACCTTGCGATGCAATCTGGCTTTTAAGGGTCTGCGAAGTCTAAGTTTTGGGCAGAAAAAGTAAGTAAGTGGGTGTGAAGGGAATTTGAGGTTTCAGAAGGGGTCCGATGACCTCAGAGGGGTTTTATACTCTAGAAGGAGTCCATTGTATCTGGAAGATGGTTTGAAGGTTGAAGGTTCTTACTAAGTTTCAGGTAAACTGAGCAATTCCCGGGGGGTAATTATGGTTATTTTTCAACCAGGGGGAGGGATAATACATAGGGGAAGATTTACTTAATATTAGTAGGGGGACGGGAAAAATAGGGAGCTAAATAATAATGTTAGTGGTTAATATGGAGATGGTAAGAAAGCGCTAAGTTCAGGAGACCTTAGGCTGTTACGAGGGGGTAGAACCATTCTTTAGAGAAAGTATGGAACAACTTTGAGTAAAGGAGGTCTTTACTCGAGTTATTGTTATGAAAATGATGAAACTTAAGAGGTATCAAGCAGATCTTGACCTCTTTTGGGGAAGTTAGTTAATGATTGGGGAAAGCGGAGAAGGGGAGTTAGTTATACCTCTTTTGAGCTTCTCGCATATAATTGCCTGCTGATTGTGTTCTGAGTGAGTTGACACTTGAAAATCTGGAACTAATCAGCAATTAGGATTCAGCAACCTCAGAACTACCTACCCAGCCTACTTACCTAGCATTTTTTCTTCTTTTGATTTGGGTGCACTTAGACTTGCGAACCCATCATTCATTTTTCTTTTGATGCTTTCCTATCTACATACTACCCTTATTTCTTCCAAGGGCCCAGATTAAGTTGTTGGGCTCCTCTGCTTCTCTACCTATCTAAGAATCTGCCAAGGTTAAGCTGTTTGGATAGATTTACATTCTCTATATTCTAAAACAGGAAATTTAAACCTAGGGCGACCAAGATTAAGCTGTTTGGACCTCCCTTTAACTGAAAATTGGTGATACCGGGATAACTTTTTTTCAAAAATTTGGAAGGCAATTGAATGAACTTGGAGTAGCTTTCTTCGCTTGGAGACTGTTAAGAAAATATGGAGCATTGCAGTATTTAAAGTACGACATATTTGGCCTGTAAAAATGTCAATCATGAAATATGAATAACCTGCTGCAGCAGGAAGCTAACAGTAAGAATAAGTCTTGAGCGAGATCACCTCTACTTTCTCAGACAAAGAGACAACCAATATTTGAAATTGTTATATGGATCATAGTCACTCAAGACGGAGTTAATATACATTACGATGGAGTAGAGGAAACAAATAATAAGGGATTAGAATTTGGTATAGAAAAAAGTCCAATGTTATAAAAAAATCATTAGACTCAAAGAAGCTTCTCATTCACAACAATCCATGCAATTAGACTAAGTCTATCACAACCAACCGACCTTAACTCAAGGTGACTCAAGTGAGAAATGATGGGTTATCATAGTCAACAATAATAAAGCTATCACATGCAAAAATAATCATCATTTACCCCAAAACACACTTTTCTAAATTTTCAACAGTCAATGAAGAAAGATACTCAAGTCATGAACACTAATAAAAAAAACTGTGCGAGAAAAACCACCAAGGTCGATCAATAACTAACAAGATAAAGCCATATATAACAACTTTAAATCAAAATTAAAACCCTCATACAAGGATATAATAGATCCAAAACCTCTCCAATCATTAAAAACAAAATGATTATGTGTTTCATTTACAAAATAAGGATTTGAGTCCAACTCATATATTCACAAAGTTATTGCAAGCATGGAATATAAATATTCCATATGAGAGTAGTGTGATACCAAAGGATCAATAGAAAAATCCACACTGTATTTAAAATCAAGTCCACATAAATGCTTCAATAACACCACACACACACATTAAATCTACATATGTTATACACCAGGTTCTGGAGCTGATCTAGTGGTCCCTTACCAGACCAGCGTTCACACCTAGATTAAAGAGCTAAATTATAGAGTTAGGAAATTAATCATGGATACCAATATAACTCACATATTTAAATAAAAGACTCCCACAGAGTTTGTATTGATTCGAACAGTCTTTAAATCATAATTTTATATAGTTGAGGAGAGATAAATTCCAACAACATCTCCCTATTCTCATTAGTTTTTCCCAAGGCTGAGTAATACAATTCATACATACTTATGAATATCAAAGAGGAAATATTGGCTGACTCATATTCGAAATAGTTGATCTAAGATCTAGCTTTTTTCAACATGAAACCAAATAACCTAGAATTAGACAATAGAAACTGGATCTATTTGTAAAAGCTGACCATTGGATTCTTCATCCTTGCTTCCTCAGACTATTACCATCGATGGAGGGAAACAAGTGGTATTGTGAAATCTGGTCAAATAACTCATCTACCATCTCATACTTTAAACATTTGACTACAAAATATGGTAGAGGAAGCCTCCTAGGTACATGTAATGCATAGATTATGGTTAATGACTTATATTGATCACAAAAGTTTAGAAAATCCCAAAAATTAAATGATTCTGACATTAAACACAAACATACCTACCTTTCTTTGTAAAATATTATGTTTTCAATACTTCTCTTAAAAAACTACATCAAAATGAAGGATGAGTACCATAGGTTTAGGCCAAAATTGAGTAAAAAAAATGTGGGTAAGGGAGAAAAATAATATGTTACAAAGCCCAACATTCCCCCAACCCTATCTCCTTGTGTGTCCTCACAAAAAATTGGCAACCTTTGCAAAAAACAAAATCTTGGAACACCTTTCATCACTTGTTAACCTTGATGTTCATCTCTATGTTTGAGCTCTAGGTTTCCTTCAAATATTTCCTTACTCTCTTGCCTTTATCCTTCCATGTGCACAGTTCTTCTTCCAACTGTTTGTTCCTCCTTACAAATGTTCAACTCATCCTCAAAATCTTTATTCTTTTTCTCCAATTCTGTTATCTCCACATTCAATCTAGCCATAGTGTTTTTCAAAGTTGAATTCTAAGTTTGAATGTACTAGTTCAAGACTCCAATTTCCTTCACTTTAATCTGCAAGAAGGGAATTCTCTTTCCATATTTCCTTTGTTAAGAAAGGTTTTGAGAGGAACTATATCCTATAAATCCTTAGTTGGCACATTTTCATGGTCATGCCCTAGTTCTTCCATAAATCCTGCAACATTCCTTTCAAGCTCATTTTCCACTCGCAACTTCTTATAATCAATTATCATTTGCTTCTCTTCTTTCTCAGCACTCACATGGTCCTTAGTTTAGGAATCTACTTGCATAGTAGATTCCATAGGGATTTCACCATCCTAACTTGACACCTAAGGACTATGACTTACCACTTATATTTCACATATAGTGTTGTGATCATATTTTGGTTCTGTCACATGAAATTTTTTAGTTGGAACATCTTCATTTTATATAAATGAAGGGGAAAGCTCTTCTCATTCCCTTTCTATAGTCATTCTTTTGGTACCAACCATGGATGGAAAACATGGATCGACCCTTACATTCAGAGACCCCTCAGGGGTTTACTCTGTTTTATATTATCAAGCCCCTCCAAAGGTTTACTCTGTTTTACATTCTTAGGCCCCTCCAAGGGTTTATTCTATTTGACATTCTCGGACCCCTCCAAGGGTTTTCTTTGTTTTATTTTGGTAGCATGTTTATGAACCTACATAACAAACTCTCCTAGTGACTGTTCTTCTAAATTGGCATTCTGCCTTAAGCCACTGGTCTTAAATTCTACTAAAAAGTGGTCCTATTCATACCCTCATCGGTCCAATCCTTTTGAAACTAATATCTTGATTAGTCCAACATGATATAATCACTTATCCCTCTTATTAATAGAACTCCTACTAGCTCTATGCATCATTCTTGTGAAGATTCTAAGAAGAAAATAAGGAAAGTTCAAAGTTGATCTAATTCAAAATGTTGCAAGAGATGAATATGATAAAGGAATACCATTGAGAACCAACCTTCAAAGGTTAGAAACTTCTTTAATATTAGCAATAGACTTATCTACTTCTCGACTAATAATTTCACTTGAATCCCATGTCTCTAATGAACCTTGTGATTAAGATCTATCATGAACCTCTACCATCAATTCATATTAAATTATCCCTTCTTAAACCAATTCTCTCCCTAACAGGGAAGAATGGTTACCTCAGCCATAAATTGCTCAGAAACATTAAACACTAAAGATATGACTATTTCCCTCTTACCATCAATGTTTTCAACAAATACCTATGTGACTTTGAAATCATACCCATCAAACTTCTTGAGAAACGGTAACCACCCTACAACCTTCATTATTTGGAAGGCACTTTTATATTTGGGCATCTTCTTAATTCTTGAGTTGACCCTGGCTTGAATATTACTGGCACCATACCTTCCACTATAATATCCCACTCACAATTTGCTATGTTATTTCTCCCTCTGACCTTACATATCAAGTTCATCAACCCATCTCAGCACCCAAAACAAAATTACCCCTATAAGCTTGCATGCAAAGATATATAACTTCCCTTGTTCGTTACCAATGTCTTTCAATTCATCGAATCATTCCATCACCATCACCTACCAAACCAATTTGTAATGAATATGATAATTCAGGCATTTCATCATAATGAGATGATGGTCGTGGAAAATAATTTCTTTAATCAAGGTTGATTAGAAAATTACAGAACCAACCAAGATAATCATAACACAAGTATTCACGTTATAACTAATGAAAATAAATGATGTCGTTGGTACTCTTGGTCATGAGTTGGATATGAAGCATTGGAAAATATTTTGGTTAATGTTGTAGTCTTTTCTTCTCCAATATGTATTAAAAGAACCTAGTTAATACTATGGATAACAAACAATCCCAACAATATAAATGATTGCTAAACATTGTAGATCTGTAGCAACTGATAGAAACAAAACCTGCCAAGGTCTTTATCTATGCTACAATCATAGATAAACAATAAAAATAAACAATAATAACTCCAATCATCCAATGGAAACTAGATATACAAATAATAGCTTTTATTATAACACATGTTAAGGTTACAAATAAATGTTACCACTCTCCCTCTATTTGATGGGTTATTGGTTATTCTCAAATGTCTTCAACTTTTTCATAGAGTATCTCTCCTCCATAATGTGTAAGCCCAACAAACGAAATGTTTGAGCTCAATGGGAACTCAAATGGAAGAAAAGTAGTGGTGGACAATGAAAATAATCTGAGTCACAACAGTGCATGCAACAATGAAAATAATCAAAACTGAATAATGAATGGAAAACCCTCCTATTTATAACAAAATATTGAGTTATCCTCGAATAATGAGCAATAATAAAATATTATTAACCCAATTTTTGGAATAACCTCTTGGAATATTTTATTATATTTGGTTAGGAGGGAAAAGGTATTTAAACTTTTATTTAGAAATAATAAATAAATAAATGATTTATTTATCATCTCAAGAAATTGGTTAAGGAATAATAAACAAATAATGATTTATTTAATTATTCCTAAGGGTTTCATTCAAATTTACAAGGATTAATAATTAATTAGTGATTAATTATTGATTCCTAAAGAAAAGGAATATAATTAATCATTTATCTATTTATTTTCATATTGGGTCAAATATGACAAAGAGTAATAATTGAACAATTGTTTAATTAATTATTCTTAGAAGAAAATCAAATAGATAGTGATTTATTTAATTATTCTTAATGGGTTTAATTATAAATTACTTAACAAAGGTAGTTTATTAAGTAATTTTTCACAGTAAAAGCAATTTTACTATGGTAAAATTGGCTTTACAGGGTGTACTTCGATCCATCTAGTAAATTAGGTTCGATGATCAATTTTTTGGTTATAATAGATTGCCCCCCAACATACGACCGTTAGGAGAAAAATGTATGACCGAAGCATGCTGTAAAGACACAATCACCAGACAACACAGTGGAGTCAATGTGTGAGAGAGAGAGAGAGAGAGAGAGAGAGAGAGAGAGAGAGAGAGAGAGAGAGAGAGAACAATAAAGCTAAACCGAAAGAGGATAGGGACAGAGGGGGAAAGACCAATGCAAGTTTCCTTTAATTTTGTGGTGCTGAACCTCAATGAGGCAAGGGAGGCATACCCATACCCACCGAGATAACTAATTACAAATATAATGGTGCACCGAGAAACATAAAACTGAGCAATGAAGTACACACTGAATGGTACATGACATAATGACATAATAGAGCCACAAAATAATGCAATGTATCTCATATACATAACGCACCTGGAAAAACATGAGCCAAGGTTGAATAGAATAATATATTAATACATGAGATATAATGGCCCTTCCCTAAAAAAATGGGTGGGAGGGAGGGTAGAACAAATGGAGAAGCCCTTCTGAATAGGGAAGGGCTCTGCAAAACCAAATGGATCATCTAAAGGATACATGCATGTTATGAACATTACGATCGGTAGGAACCAAACCCATCAACTCTGCGAAACTACATCTAAAGTTGTAGCATGATAGCAATTCATCCAGGCATGTGGGGGGCTACCTGAAAGGCCACCCCCTCATGAGGTCTAAAACATCTCTCACACACCTAGGAATCACTGGTACAATCTGTTGCATCACTGGAACATTAATTGTGTGAATCACAAACATGAAACAACCAAGTCAAAGGGAAATAATGAGTCCCTCTACCTGATCTGAGGCGCCGAACAAGAATGGAATCTCAAATCAAGATACATCACCCTCTAGGCTGTTCTTTTGGAATAAATGAGATAATGTTGACAAAATAGGGCCTGTCATAGGTGAGGCAATGAGGATCCTCAAGTGAGGTATGAGGGAAAATAGTAATGTGATTGATGGACCGACACCAGGGATAATGGGAAAAAATGGGACTGAGGGACAAGCAAACGACTTCCCTCTCTAGAGCATAAAGTGCAAGGTTGACGTGGTAGTTACTGACTCAACTTGGGAGGGGATGGGGGACAATATGACTAGAGGCCAAAATGGGCAACACAGGATGAATGATATGCAAATATGGATGGAAAAATGTGACATGATAGAATGGGATGTGAAACAAAATCCATAGATGCAAGGGTGACTCATCGTGAATGCTCTGAATAAGGGTCACTCAGTGACACTTCCACACCGAATGGGCCTGGTGGGGACCATGAAACATTATTAATGGTGGTTACTGATGACAAAAATTGACACGTGAGATAACAAGCGCCAAGGGAAGGTGGTCAATAAAGTACAAGCATCGTATATGAAGAAATTTGATTTTGAGAGGCGACGAAGTGACCCTTCTTGGAAAAATGACGCCCTGATGAAGTGTCAAATCATGAGAAACTCATAAATACCCCTTATAATACTCGATGAGAGATTTATAACGATGTTGATGGTTTATCAAACTAAGCTATGGTTTGGTCAAAATGTGCGACAAAAAAACTATGGGTTTTCCTATTAAAGGGTGTTTTCCCTCCAATTTGAGAGGAGGAGAAGGTCATAACTCTTGTGGAAATCATAACAGACAAACCGACCATTCGAATAGGGATCTCCAACTTTCAAGTGGCCTTTCTTTTCTAAAGATGTCCTTAATGCTTCTTGGAACGATGGTTCCTAGTGAAGAACTAAGGGAAGAGGAAGACGTGAATGAACTACTAGAAGAGGTCTAGAATCATCCTCACCCACTAAGTAAAAAATGGGGACTCTACAGAAAGAGAATAGAATATTTGAAGAGATGGTATCAAACATCTACGATATGCAATGTGCATATGGATCGCCAAAGAGGCCGGTAACACAAACCATCCAGGGAATGGAAGGATAATCGACCATGCCTAGATCTAGTGGGATCTAAGCCGAGCCTTATGTTAATCAATTGAGAAGATGGCCGGGGGAAAACTATCATGCCCCCGAGCATGAGATACTACCCACAAACATAGGTGATGGAGGGGATTAATCTGGTATGCAAAGGGGAGAATGATGCCCCCTAGCAGGAGGAGTTTGTGGAGCACATTTTGTTTCGAGTGCTCAAAAAATGGATTCAAGCATCTCAGCCTAGGTTTGCACAAGATCCTCCAAAGGATGATAAGTAAATTTAGGGGCCTATGTGCCCCCCAGTATGATATGGGCATACTAGATGTATTTACAGTGGTGGACTCCAAATACTTATATATTTTATGTGATACATAATATGATTATGCATTTTATATGACAATGATGGTTCACCATGTGTTATGTTTATGGTTGTCTTCTGTGGTATACATGTGATAAATGGAAATCTAGAATTTCATTTGCAATGGTATCTAAATAGTTATTTTGGGCTCTAGGAACATGACTGAAAGCAATGGTTTCAAATACATGTACCAATAACTTAACTTGAGATATTTTCTAAATAAGGCTTGGTTATGCACATGATACACACCATCCAAGTGAATTACAAGTAGCAAGGAATCTAAACGAACATGAAGATGATGGATACGATGAGTGAGGCCATTGAATAAAAAACCTATCATTGCATCATATTTAGCCTCATTATTAGTGGAAAATCCAATGCACATGCCGTTCAAAAGAACTGACGTATGCAAGGGGGTAAACATTTCCCATGCTGTTGAGGCTAGATTCCTTGAGAAGCAACTCACATCATTGGCATGAACGATATACGTTGTCAATGGTGAATCCATATAAAAGGTGAAAAAGATAACATATGAGGTGATGCATCTTACCTAACTTCATGGCAGAAATAAAGATACGCAAATTAAAGGGATATGCTATGAGAAACATTTCTTGAGGTAGAGTGCATTGGGAGAATTAGGAAGGAGGTCGGCTTTAGAATCCTCAAAAAAATATTCCCCCTTGCCTAAGTGGAAGGGTAATCAGGGGTAGATGTAGCTTCCATGATGTCCACATTAGAATGGAAGATGGGAGGATTGGAGGAAGACTGACTACATGATGCCACGGTAGTACCTGGTGCATCAACCTAAGAAAGAAGGTTCACATATGCATCATATTTAATGGTAGGATGGAGGATCTATGGACGTTGAGACCTGGGATTCTATCGAAAGAGGTTTGATAGAAGTGTGCATAGAAACCTCATAAAGGTTTGCCTGCAAGGAACTCAAGGATGATGATAGGTAAAGGATATGGCCCATAGTGTCCGTCATCTGAACATCGAGGGAAGGAAGCACAATGGTGGGACCAAATTCCCCCTGTTCTAGTTTACTAGTGGTACCACAATCCACAGGTAGAGGAGTAGGTGTTCCACTACAAGTGGTCTCATACTCACGAAGCACCTCAAGGCAATCGTGAAATTCAGCGAAACGAGGGAAAAAATGGGAGTAGTGACCATGATTATCGCACAAGGCACAAGGGTGATTTTTGCATAACATTTTGAGTTTCTTCGGTGGACCTGGAAAGTTAACATGGACTTTAGGGATATTTGACTCAGGGAACATTTCATGAACCAAAGGTTTAAGATGAGGAAGCTAACAACAATTATTGGTGGCGCACCCAACAACTTTACACAAAACAACACATGGAGGTGATGGCTTTCGGGCCTTAGGTGTTGGAGGAGTTTGGGGAACGTTGTCCTTAGCTTCTTTCCTCTTAGATTTTGCCCCCTTTCCGAATGCTTGTGCAATAGGAATGTGTTCCAGTTGAGGTTATGATGGAACTAAACCAAGGGAAACGGCCATAGGGACCAGTCGAACGAGGTCGAAGCATGATAAGGTCTTAGCTGATGAGGTGGAATGCTTGGAGGGGGATCAATGTACCATACTAGGATCCCAAAAGTCATGTTAGGAAGTATAGTGAGTCCATGATAGGGATAGAAAATAATCTTAGAGGGGGCAATAAGAAAGGTATTTGGACTGCAGGGTAATGTCCCAGCAGAATAGATCCTAGATGGTTGAGACCTGGAGGAATAGTTCCTGGTGGAAACATAGGAGAGGCACCCACAAACGGAGAAGGTCTAGGGTGGGTTGATCCGAATGGATCGGCTAGAATGGAAACAATAGGGTTCTGAGGCATTGGTTATTGATTGGATGTACGAGAATTCTTGAGAGCAGCCCGTGACGCTTGTAACATAACAACACTCATAGATCTATGCTCTGAGATGAGAGGGGGAGGACTGAGGAAAGCCCCCAACAATGAGGA
>APFE030987352.1:2569-13144 GCA_000404065.3 Pinus taeda
AAACAATGGGAAAGAAGCTAAAGAAGAAAGCACCTCAAAAGAAGAAGGCATCTCAAAGGAACTATGACAGTGGGAGAGTCGATTGGGGATTATGTGGAAGCAACTCTTTAGATTCAGAATCACCTCAGAATGAAGATGAACAAGCAAAAGAACCATCAGGTATGAATTTATTATCCTCTGGTGATACATTTCTCTGTCCATTTGAATATGATGAAAGTGAGCGAAACCACTAAATTTTCTCTTATGGGTGAAGAGAAAGAGGCAGAATTTAAAAGGCTCATAGACAAAATTAGAGATCAACAAGATCTATTGGACAAAAGGGAGTGTACCTTCAAAGAATAAGCTACCAAACTAAAAGAGGAAGGAAACAAAGTAAGGAAGCAGTACAAGGAAAAGAAAGATCAATGTCAAAAGCTGCAAGATGAAGTGACATCATTAAGAAATTAAGTAAATAAAAGGAGCACAACAATCAAGAAACATAAAGATAGATCCAGTTACTATGAAGGTCTTGAAGCTAATATCCTCTCTCTAAAAGAAGATCTTGAAAAATCAAATAAGCAGAATGAATAACTACTCCAAGCTCTTGAAGAACAAGAAAACGAAGTTCTCGAATTAAGGCAATAAGTGGAAGAAGGAAGAAAAGCTAAAGAAATCATGAAGAAGCAATATCTTGAAAAGGAAGAGAAATATCAAGTTGAGGTAAATATACTAAAAGGTAAATTAGAAGAAGAGGATAAGCTTTTACGATTTCAAGATAGTACTAAGATTTTGGATGATATTCGTAGTAGTCAAAGGTCTCCTGCCATCAAATCTAGTCTTGGTTTCCATGAATCTGTTGAAGGTGAATCTATCTCACAAGCTAAGGCAAGGAACTCTAATGTAAAACTTGAAATGCTGAACAAGGAGATTAGAGGTCAACCTCATCAACAGCCAAGGAAATAATTCTTCAAATAAATTCTTTTACTCCTAAATGTGGAAGTGATAGTCGGTTATTTCCTCAAATGAATAATGTTGAATGTTTTATATGTCGTAATCTTGGACATGTTGCAGCAAGATGCGGAAGTAGAATGGTTCAAGACCAACACATAGAAAGATCATCAGCTTCCAAGTACTTTAAGGGATATTGTTTTTCTTGCAATATGTTTGGTCACAAAGCCATTGACTGCTATAGAAGAAATATGAAACATGTAAGATGTTATGCATGTAAAAAGTTTGGACGTATAGCAAAGGAATGCAGGAGAAAATTTCGGGCAACATACCAAAAGGAGAAAACATCATCACACTCGAAGATATGGATGAAGAAGGAAGTACAGTCAGAAAAATGTGGCATGGCACAATGTACAGACGTAAAAGACTCATGGGGAGCTGAAAGTGTGAAACTTCAATGTTCTAAATCTCATATGCAAGTTTCATTAAGATAATTCATGTATATACACGAGTTAGAAGTTGCATAGTCGCATATATGTGGTTTGAGAAAAATGCAGTGGGATAGACTCAAAAAAACTAATTTGATATGATTCAGACAATTATCAGTTATCTTGTCTGTCGTGATGATAGATGAATATAGTCTGTGGATGTTATTTGGAAGTTATTTTGATCCTCACAAGTTGTTGATAACTTGATGTATATCTGATTGATGATGATGCCTTGATACTTCCTACTTATATATGCAATGATCAGATCTAACAGTGAATAGGTGGAACAGGTTCAGGGGGAGAACATGCAATGCTTCTAATAAAGCATTGTTGGCATTATGTTTAGAAGTCTTCGGCACCTAATCAATGATGATGATGCTTATATGGATAAATGATACATCTTTCTATGTTACGATTATGAGTTGCCCATGATAAAATATCATATGATACTTGGGGTCACATAGTTGGTATTCAGATCAGATGGATGATTGTGGATGACTCTTTGATGATGCATATAGTACACATATGTTGATTATCATGGTTGGTGCTTATCAAATGTGGGATGTTCCCTAGTGATGATACATGGTTGATATATTAAGGGTTCTTGTGAAATATCATGCAATTCTTGATGATGATGTGATGACTATGGTGTTTTTCATATATGATATGATGTGAATGATTTTGTGTTACTGCTTGGAGATATCGCATATACTTAGTTGATTCATGGAAGGTTATGATAAGGCTTTTTTTACTAAGGAATCAAAGCAAGTTGATCTTGATGAAATCAAGAGGATGAGTTGATATCTATATATGACATACTTAGTCACAGGTTGATGATATTTAATTTGTCATATCTTCAGAACTGATGATGGACATTTACAAGTCTGGATGTTGTTGACAAATGCTTATGGTGCAGATCAGAAATGGTTGCTGATGACTATGATGGTGTTGTTTAGATATTTGGTCTCTGTTATAAATGTCATGTATATCATTCGATGTAAAGGTCATATAAAGACCCATGATGTAATAATTTGTCTTTGTCTGTCGTAATCTTTTGATGAGTCCTTTCTGGTCATATGATATAATTTTTACCCCCACTATGCATGGGAAGGATGATGTAATAATTGCTATATTACAGTCATGTTGGTATATCCCCACTTGATTTAGAGGATGAGTCAAATTTGGTATATCTCCACTTGATTGGGAGATTGATGTATGTATGATTCATTGGTGATAGGAAGGTCAAACTCACATAGTTGAGCTATAGAGTCATGTTATTATTTTGGAAAATATTTTTGCAAACTCTGCATATGCTCAGGGGGAGCATGGATGGTATAGTGCATCTCAGCATGTACAAAGGGGGAGTTTAATCAAAAAATTCAGCGTGTGCCTAGGCGGAGCATGATCAATGTTCATCTTCAGCTATTCAAACATGAAAGTCTTCGTTTTGGCCCACCCTTTGCCCTTGATGTCAAAGGGGAAGAGTATTTTGGTGTTTCTTGTTATCTCTAACAGTTTCTACAGCTTGCAGTAATAAACACCAACATGGTTTCCATAAGTCCAAAGGGGGAGATTTTTGGCATTATGATGCATGTGTTGTACTTGATGGCAACCCACCTGTAGCAGAAAAACTCACCTATATATGGTAACTAGATGAATCTACAGAAGAGATATCAATGCATGACAGCTGTGTTTACAGATGTGACAAAATGCAGGGCAGTTCAAAGGAATCAGTTCAAAAGTAATGTACAATGGAAACTCTCTCAGATGACAGTTCACAGTACAACAAGTTAACAACAAAGGATTACAAATCAGACTCTAAAGAATGAAGAAAGATACGTATATGCAGGTTCACCTTGTCCAAGATGCGTATACATGCAGGTTTACTGAAAAAAAGAAGCATATATGTACACACGCACTTTCACAGAATGAAAAGCGCATACATGTTGGAAAACTAAGTTTTTGGTCTGAGGTATTTGGTCCAAGGTATTTTGATCCAAGGTATTGGTCCAAGGTATTTGGTCTGAGGTATTGGCCCTAGGTATTTGGTCTAAGGTATTGGTCCTAAGTGGTTTTGGTCCATGGTATTAAGAAAGTACCAAAACTATATAAGGAGGGAAAGATCATTAGGCCAAGGTGTGCAAGTATTGAATATCTGATGAAGGGTGAGATCTAGTATGCAGGTTACCGGCTTATGGTGCTTTGCTTGATCTGAACCAAGGATGAACCTTAGCGGTTGATAAGGGATAAGATCTAATGATGGATCGGGATCTTAAAGCTTGAAATGAATTATCATTATGTGGTTTGATCATGTATAGTCTAGATCTGAATATTGACGCATGTGTTATTCTGAAAATGTTATGATCTAGGTATGATTGGATTCTGAAATAGCTCTGAAGTTTTTAAGTTAGTATTTTCATATATGTACGTTGGTTCGCATTGGTAAAAGTAGGTATACACGCTAGTTCGGCTCATCAGAGTAGCATATACATTATGAAATATGATATTTGAATTTGCAGTTGGTTCTAGTGGTTGTTGCAGAGTTTTTGGTTCTGCTCTGTGTTCTGGTGATTGTGTTTTGATGACAGTATTCTAAATGTTCAGATTGGTTGATTGTGATTTTCTTCAATGATGATGGACCTTCAGTGATTCAGTTATGGGTGATTAAGATATTGATGATTAATTTTCAATGATTGGTTAATGCAGATGTATTTGATGGTTGTATGGTAATGGTGATTGATTTTGAGCTTCAATGTTGTTGATGGGTCCAGTACAAAAATTGGATGAAACATGGCCTTCAGATTATGGTGTTGTGTTTCAAGAGTATCCAGTTTGAAAATTTATGAAACATGGTCCCTAGAGGAAGAAAGAAGGTCATAGCCTTCTGTAAGTCGGCACCTACGTACTAGTAAACATATCGGCTAGTACAAGAGCTAGGGGGTTGTAGCTCCCTTCCGATAGAAGCTGGAGAATGAGAGAAGGTTGTAACATTCTGCAGGTAGAAGCCTGCGTACTGGTATGAGTCTGCACCAACAAAATGTTGTAAACATATTTTCTTATTATTAAAAGAAGATAGAGATGACAACAATGGGTGGTTTTCACCCACATTGGGTTTCCACTTTAAATCTTGGTGTTCATGTGTGTTTCTTAGTGTGATGGTTCATTCTATTATTAACTACTCATGGTTACTGTTTAATGTTTAATAAAGTACTGATGCACATACTAAAGATCAACATAGGATGAATTAACTGAATCATAAGTTCACTAGATATACGTTGGTTTACTTAAGAACAATTGCGTGCACATGCGAGTTCCCTTCACTGAAGTATCATATTTCAATCTAATTATGGAAATGAAAAATTATTGATTTACTAATACTGATTCACCCCCCCTCTTAGTATTATTTCCAACAGAATAAGGAAGGGCTCTGCAAAACTAAATGGATCATCTGGAGGAGACGTGCATGCTATGGACACTGCGATCAGTAGGAACCAAACCCATTAACTCTGCTAACTACATATGAGGTTGTAGCATAGTAGGTATGCATCCGAGCATGTGGGGGGTTACCTAAAGGGTTACCGCCTCATGAGGTCTGAAACATCTCACACACACCTAGGAATCACTGGTACAATCTGCTGCATCACTGGACCATCAAGTGTATGAATCACGAACATGAAACAACCAAGTCAAAGGGAAATAATGAGTCCCTCTACTCAATCTAAGGCACGAACAAAAATGGAAGCTGGAACCAAGATACACCGCCCTCTAGGCCGTTCTTCTAAAATAAATGAGCTGAGGTCGACAAAATAGGGCCCGCAATAGATGAGGCAATGAGGATCCTCAACTAAAGCATGAGGGAAAATAGTAATGTGATTGATGGATTGACACCAAGGATAATGGGGAGAAACTGGGACTGAGGGACAAATAGACGACTTCCCTTGTCAGAGCATAAAGTGAATGGTTGACCTCGCAACGACTAACTTGACTCTGGAGGGGATGGGAATAGTATGACTAGAGGCCAGAATGGGCAACATAGGATGAACGGTATGAAAATATGGATGGAATATTTTGACATGATAGAATGGGACATGGAATAGACTCCGTGGATGCAAGGGTGACTCTTCACAGATTCTCTAAACAAGGGTGACTCGAAGACGCTGACACACAGACTAGGCTCCATGGGGACCATAAAAACATGAGTAAATGATGGTTACTCATGAATAAATTCGACATATGGTACGGCAAGTACTAAGAAGGGGTGGACCTCAAAGCACAAGTGTTTCTTTATGACGAAATTCAATTTTGAGAGGCGACGAAGTGACCTTTCTTGGAAAAATGTCTTCCTAATGAAGTATCAAATCATGAAAAATTGTGGAAGACCCATTATAGAGCTCAGTGAGAGATTTCCAATGGTTTTGATGGTTCGTCAATCTAAGCTACAATCTAGTCGCAATGGGTGATAGAAAAATTGGGGATTTTTCTATGAAAGGACATTTTCCCTCTAATTTGGATTCATTTGCTAAGTGATTTGTAGTGAATTTGGAGAGGAGGAAAAGGCCCTAAATCTTGTGGAGATTGTAGCAGACAAACCGACTGTCGGAATTAGGATCTGCAACTTTCAGGTTGGTGGTCTTACTCATCTCTTCAATTTTAGTGGTTTATTTTCTGATTTTTAGCACCTGGCAGCTCCTTGAGAGACCCCACCCTTGCTCACGGGCACATTGCACATTTTGGGCCCAGAAGTGTGATTTAGCTCGCAGGAAGTAACTTGAAACATGCGAGTTTTGGGCTGAAAACTATGATTTGGGGTTGGAGAGAGGGTTGGTATGCTGGCTTGGTGGGGGCTGTAGGCTGATCAATGTAGACCATGGTTTTCTTCTCTGAACTGACAAGACATGTGGTGTTTTGCAAGCATGGCAGAGCTAAAAATCAACTGGCATGAATGAGACTTGGATACTCTTTGATCTGAGATCCAGGTGGATCAGGTGGTTCTAGGGGAATTGGCTCATTACGGGGTTCTCAAGTTGGTAGAGAACCCACTGATGAGGGTAGGTGAGCCCTTGCTTTTGAGAATTGTGAGCTATTGGGATCCAGACCAGGAGGTCTTTGTCATGCAGGGGCACAAGATTGAGCTCACATTATAGGATATTTGCTTCTTGACCAGGCTACCTCCCCTCGGAGTGGTGGGGGATATTCATCTGGTGTTACCTAAAGGGAGGAACATTACTGAGTTTGTGGAGTGCCATTATCGACTAGGTGTTCGTGTCAAGGGCATGACTATCCGGTTTGTTGATCTAGAGAGTCTGGAGACACAGGTTGTTGCCACAACTGTGCTACAAGTCCTAGGTAGCAAGGCATTCCACCAAATCACAAGTGGGCAGAAGGTGTTGGTTGAGATTGTTTTGGATGTGGCCTACTATGGGTGGGCCCAGATGATGTTGTCATCAGTGAAATGACAGTTAAGTTTTTGTAGGAGGTAGGTGAACCGTGACTGCACTTTTGGTACAGTACTATGTGCATTCTTCTTTGAGAAGATACCCACTATCTTTCCTCATGTACATATCTGAGATGGGGGGCCACAGGAGCCCAAGATATGCCGTTGGGGGAAGCTACTGCAGAGAGGAGGAGGGGGAGTCACATAGGTGTTCTGACTAGAATTTTTCACACATTAGGATTAGATGCCCCTTTACATTGACGATTAACCTTATAGCGGGTTAAACTATCAGGGAGATCTTGACTTTCCACTTCCGCCTGGGCGAGCATGGGGACTAGATGGTAAGTATTAAGTTTCTATTATTATTGTGCATTTCATATTTTTATCACATGTATATGGTACTTAGTGTAAAATATGTTGTATGTAGACATAACACCGGTAAACCCGTCAGGATATGCAGGCCGAGCTGCAAAGCCTGGGGTTGCAAATCATGGGACATCATCATCACAGCAAGGTCCAGAGGATACTACGTTGCTCGTCATCGTAGGTTTGATGTACTCTTGACCAGAGTTTTAGAGCGCGAATGGTATGATTTAGAGGATCTATACACAGATGAGTGCACCGAACTTCCCTTAGAGTGGCGAGGTATCGTGCGGTGAGTGGTGATGGTTGGTCAGGAAGTATGTGATCTACATGTAGGTGGAGCAGAGCCTTTGGTGCGAGATCCGCTAGACAATGACTAGATGTAGGGACATGTGGGTCCCATTGATTGTGATTTTTGTAACATGCTACGGGGATGTCGGATGTATTTAGAGCTATGGCTCCAAATACTTTTATGATACATAATATGATTATGCATTTTATACGAAGATTAAGGTTCACAATTTGTTTTGTTTATGGTTATCGTCTATGGTATACATGCGATAAATGTTTATCTAGCATGTTGGTTGCAATGGCTTCTACATAGTTATTTTGGGCTCTAGGAACATGACTAAATGTAATGGTTTCAAATTCACGTACCAACAACTTAACTCGTAGATATTTTCTAAATAGGACTTGGTTATGCACATGATACACACCATTCAATTGCATGACAAGGAGCAAGGAATCCAAATGAACATGAAGATGAAGGATGCGATGAGCAAGGGAATCGACTAACAAGCCTATCACTGCATCATATTCAACCTGGTTATTGGTGGTAGATCCAATGCACATGCCATTTGAAAGGACTAACATGTGAAAGGGGGTAAAAATGACCCAGGCTACCGAGGCTAGATTCTGGGAGAAGCAACTTGCACCATCAGCATGACTGATATACAGTGTGGATGATTGATCCAGCTGAAAGGTGAAAAAGACAATGGATGAGATGATTGAATCTACCTAACTTCATGGAAGAAATAAAGACATGCAAACCAAAGGGATGCGCTATGAGAAAAATTTCTTGAGGTAGAGCGCATTGGGAGAATTAGGAAGGAAATGACCTTCAAAATCCTTTGAATAAATGCTCCCTTACCTTAAGTGCAGGGGTAATCAGGGGTAGACATAGCTTCCATGATGTCCTCATCAGGCTGGGAGATGGGCGAATAGGAGGAAGACTACTACATGATGCAATGGCATTACCTGGTGCATCAACCTGAGAAAGAAGGTTCACATACGCATCATATTTAATGGTAGATGATGGCCTAGTAGATGGAGGATCTACGGATGTTGAGACCTAGGATTTTGTCAAAGGAGGTTTGATAGAAGCGCACGCAGAAACTACAGAAAGGTTTGTCTGCGAGGAACTCAAGGATGACGACAGGTAAAGGATATGGCCTATGGTATCTGTCATCTCGACATCGGGGGGAGGTATCATGATGGTAGGACCAGAGTCCCCCTATTCTTGTTGGCTAGTGGTACCGGAATTCATGGATAAAGGAGTAGATGATCCACTATGAGTGGCCTCATATTCGCGAAGCGATTCAAGGTAATCGCGAAATTCATTGAGACGAGGGAAACAATGGGAATAGTGACCATGATGATCACATAAGGTACAAGGGTGATTTGTGTGCAACATTTTAAGTTTCTTAGGTGGTCCCGGTAAGTTAACATGGACTTCAAGGATATTTGACTCAAGGAACGCTTCATGAACCAAAGGTTTGAGTTGAGGAATCTCAGGACAATTATTGGTGGAATGCCCAACAAATTTACACAAAGTGCATGGAGGTGACGGCTTTGGCAGCTTAAGGGCTAGAAGAGCTTGGGAATCTTTGTCCTTAGGTTCTTTCCTCTTAGCTTTTCCCCTTTGTTTGGATGCTTTCGCAACAGGAGGAGGTTCCTATTAAGGTTGTGATGGAACTAAAGCAGCAACAGGGGTTGTAGGGACTGGTTGAAACGACGTCAAAGTATGATAAGGTCTTAGCTAACTAGGAAAAATGTTTGCAGGGGGGTCGATGTACCATATTGGGATCCCTAGAGTCATGTTAGGAAGGACCAATGAAGCCATGACAAGGATAGAAAATACTCCTAGAGGGGGAAATAAAAAAGGTATTTGGCCTACAGGGTAATGTCCCGACAAAATAGCTCATGGATGGTTAATACCTGGAGGAATAGTTCCTAGTGAAAACATAGAAGAGGCACCCAGAAACGGAGGAGGTCCTGGGGGTCCTGGGGGTCCTGGGGGGTGGATCCAGAGGCCTCGGTTGGGATGGAAATAATAGGGTGCTAAGGAGTTGGCTCTTGATCAAATGTACTAGACTGCTTGAGAGTAGCTCATGTAAACACTCATAGAGTTAGGCTCTGAGATGGGAGGGCGAGGACTAGGAAAAGCCACCCAACAAAGATGAATCTTCGTAGAATTTGGGTGAAACACTGGTGAGAGGAGTTGAAGACTATTTATTTGACATTGACGATATAATGGACTTGGGGGAGGTCACTGATGCTGGCTCATAGCAATTCAACTGATCGATGGTAACGATATTCCCTTCATGGGGGAATCACATCTTCCAGAACACCACAAACGTGACAACTGACATGGCATATGTGTAACTACAACCTAAGAGAATGTTGTTATCCAAAGGGGCATCAATGACTTCAATGTCGACATGGACAGTCTTGCCCGCAAGAGCTACTGGATAGTTGCCGTACATGCCAAGGGGCTGGGAGGAGTGTCCATCCCAAGCACGCAAAGTGATGGTGGAGGGGGAAAAATCAGGTGACTTAAGTTGTTTCCAAATAGCAACAGAAATCACATAGATAGATGCACCTTCGTCAATAATGCATCGAGAGATGATGGCATTATAGACTCGGACTGGTATCTGGAAAGCAATGGATGAAGGAAATGGGGGATGTTCTGATGTATCTGTTATGAAACCAGCTCAAAAAAATATAGAAAAGGTAGATCAATGCCTTAGAATTCAGCCTCTTCGAGGGGGAAACCTCCCTTACATTAGACAAATGAACAATTCTTTGATGATACAAATGACAATACCTCCTTTCTATATATAGGAGTCTAAGGGGTCATAATATAATCAGAGTCGACATAACAATAATAATGTAAGGGCACAATAATAACAATAGAGGGACTACATCAGTACAACAATATAATAAGGGGGTTGTACTAATAACAATAAGGGGTTAGACTAGTAGTATAGGGGCCTAACATGCCCCTCTCCTTCAAAAAGTGTTGTCCTCAACGCTTGAGTAGTTCTTGATGCTTCTGTATAAAATTCTTGTCATCCCATGTGG
>APFE030987354.1:9191-38972 GCA_000404065.3 Pinus taeda
TTTAGTCTTTTTTTTCTTGAAAATTGACATACAATTTTGGGTAAGATTGTGATTTATTATTAGTTAAAATTCCCTTTTAAATACATAAATGGATTTATAGCCCTAAAAAACTTCTAAGAAACTTAAATTTTGCATATTACATAACTCAACGTTAGGATTATAAGAAATCTCTGCCCAATTTTGGGTAAACTGATAAAAAAATATATGGGAAAGGAGCCAAAAAATTTATTAGTTAGACTCGCCCTAATGATTTTTCATTTGTTATCTAATAATATCCATCAATAAGTTTAATGGAACCATAATGTTTTAATGGTCCAATATAAGAAGTTTTGCATCTTTTTCTTTCTTCCATTTTCTTTTTAAAATTTGATCTAACATTGTTTTAGGGTCTCAAATTAAACTTTTTTTTTAATACCATGGGGATCAAGGTTGGAATTTTGAAACATAACTACTTGTTAAATTGGACGACTTCACACCTCCCTCACCTATTTTCACAGTTTGAAGGAAGAATATTGGACAATATTGTAAATTTTAACTATATTTGACAGGGAAATCAATCCAATGATAGGCAATTTGCCTGTCAAACTCCATCCTTGATGGGAATCTTCAATGCACCATACAACTTGTCTGTGGGAACTAGTTTCACTTCTCAAATAATTCACCATCTTCTCCATTTGATAACATCAAGAGAATTTCCAAAAAAGGGCATTGGTCATTAAAAGAAGGGTGTTTCCCTCACATCAATAGTTATTTTCTCAAAAATATGTCAATGCCACTAGGAGGTGGCATTCATCATTGACACACAAAGACAAATAGTGTAAGATCATTTGATTATTGATTCGTTCAATCTAATGGTGTTTGATGAAAGAGTCCTTCCACCGAGTGGACAATGACTCCTTCGCTTATGTTCTTAAGAACTGTTTTCCTTTAAACAAAAAACAACAAATGCTTGTGTTCAAAGAGAAAACCTTGCAACAACTATGTGCATAGTTCAACATTTATGTCCAATTTTGATCTTCAAACTCTTTAACACATTTTTTTTTTAAATCACTTGTTTAAATAAGTGTGAATTCATATTTAGGTAAAAGTAAGTGTTCATAGAACTCACCAAGGTGTTATCTATGGGTATGAGAGATTTAATGTTGAACATTTGGGAGAAACATTGTCATTCTCACACAAATTGGTTCCAATAAAATTAATTAAGTAGTTTTTGTACCTTGGCATTCAAGATTTCATTAAGAACTAAGTGTTTCCCTTGAACCAAGGGTCTTTGTACCACTTATCTATTAACTATAGAGAAGTCTTTGGATAAATAATTTCTTTTCACACATGTTGATGATCATTGTGCCTTTGAGAAAAAGCTCAAGGTTTCAAAAATCTAAGCTTGTAGATATTTTAGCATTAGTCATATTCCATTAAATTTATAGATTATTCCATGTGTTGGCAATAATCCTCTACCTCTTTGACCCAAGAGGGTTTGAGCTCCATAACCAAGATTAAAGCAATCTTATCAATGTTAAAACACATGGTAGATTGATTTCTCAAGAAAAGGATTTTGAATTTGTGAAAGAAGTGGCATGTCTTGGGGTTTGTGCTTTTAGAAAGATGAGCTTTTAAGGTTAAAGAAATTTGAGACATACCTAGCTATGGTTGGCAAGTTCCACATAAGAGACCTTTAGATGAAAAAATAACTATTTTTTTAGCAGTTGATGCATGACTACTTCTTACTAGATAGGGAGATTGGTAATGAGAGGGGTAGTAACGCACACAACAAATACATAAGATGATCATATATGACTTTAAAAAAAGACAGAGTTAGTAGATCCAAATTTAGGGGATCACATAAGGAGTCAAAAGGATAAGACCACTATAACCATGATCACTTGGGTATAGCCATAACGACACTCAAAGAGCTTCAATGTGAACTTGTTTCCCAACTAGAACAACATTACCAACATTTAAAAAAAGTTTGCAATCTCAATAATGTCATAGAAAATGCTAACAATAATCATTAGGTTTAATCAAGGGAATTTTGATTGACATGTACAATGTAAGTGATTTAACTATGCATTGCATGCTCAATTACATGAGATTGAATAAAAGATTCAAACTTATTTCTATTTTTTTAATGTATGGTTGAACGATGAGTAGAGACACTTGCTATAAGTATATTAAACTTCATGAGCACCTTACTTGCAATTCTTTAAATATAAAAATTTACATATTGCATTTGCATCCAAATGATATTAAATAAAAATCAATAATTTATCAAATTAATAAAGCATTTCTTGTTGTATTATATTCCACACACACACATAAAATAATGGGTGTATATTGCCATTAAAAGTATCTAGAATGTAGGCCAGAACCTGGTACATATTTGGGCCATGATTCTTCTTTAGTCATCAGAAAGCTATACTGACATTTATTACATATTACACTCATTCCAATTACATCTATTCTAAACAAATTCTCCTTATAAAATTTCCAAAAAACGCCTAAGATTACTACATAGTTGCAATACATATACTACTATTTTAGACTTTCAACCTAGCTACATGTTCCCTTCTGCTGAATTGACCTAGGATTCATTTTCATTCTTCTCAGGATGAGGCGGAGAAGCCTGGTCCATGCTGGTGCTCACGTAGGCATCGTATCCAGCCTACTCTTCCAAATTATACTGCCTCTACATCATGTACTCTGGTGCATTGATGCATTCCTCTGCCTCTAGACCGTTTGTTGCCAAATCCATTTCATCTATTTGAAGTGTCAACTTGTCTACTACCAACTAGAGCCTGTCCATTTTGGTTTCTATTAGTCCCAGATTTTGACTTGCTAATTCACTATGCACCCCCACATCTCTTCCAAAATCATTCTCGTCAATCAAATTGACAAGTTTTATGTATAATCCAACCCACCTTCTGGTGGTCTTTAATGCCATTTGTAGCCACGGGATTATCGATGTTGGCCATGAAGATCTCCTTGCACAATTCACTTCCTGTGCTCTGAGGGTATATGCCACGGGTCTCAGATTTTGGTTTTCCAGAATCATTGTTATGTTCTATATATCTTCCATTGCTCACTTTCCTCCATTTATGAATTTTAATTGCACCTTTAATGTTGCGATGATCCCCATAATGTAATCACATATTGAAATCCATTACCATCGTGCGAAGGACGTCTTTTATTACAGTGTGAGATTACAGAGGAGAGCACATGCTTGTTTCCATGATCTTAGGTTGAACAATGCTTATCTCACTCGCCTTATATTCTTCCATCAGTTTATATGCCTGACTCCACCTGTCCAATCTCCAACACTCCATGACGACCATGTTTCATATGTAGATACTATTGCGTCCTTCAACGACGAGTGTTAGCCTCCACTACACAAGGTAGTTAGGTACTAATGTCACCGGGGGGGTAATTACTCTATTCCTTCATATTGAATGTTTCTGCCTCCAATTTTTAGGTTGTTCTATGCTTAATGCCTTAAAGCCATAATATTTGGTTTTGCCAATCATGGAACTGGTTTATTTACTTGTGTCTCGTCGTCCAATCTCAATATGCCTTGTTCCAATAGAACTCATTGGTTAGCAAAGGTGTCCACTTCTGTATTGAGATTTTGCTTTATGTGAAATAACTCAATCTTCTCAAATTTTGTCAAAAGGAGCGTAATTATGTGCAATATTGGGGTCAGGCTTTGTGAGGGGTTGCCTTTTGCTTTGTTCACATGGTTTATTATGGTCATTGAGTCACCAAAAACCATGAAAAGACGTATACATATGGTAAATTCCAAGTCCAATCTTTTCCATAACGCTAGATATTTAGCCTGGTTGTTAGTTGACTCCCCTATGCCCAAGGCGAATTTAGTCTCTCTCTCGCTTCATCGACGTGAAAGATAACCCCTCCCGCTCCTGCCACCGCTTATATTCCACTTGTATCTTACTAGATCCAAATAAATAACTTTAAATGGTGCAAGTCCCAAGTAATTTACATGAAAAGATATACCCTTGCTATTTGAAATTCATTTCATTCATATCACATGAGTTTCAAAGAGATGAGTTTGAATGCATGTTTCAAGCAATTTCCATGAAATACACGTTTTCACATTTAAGAACCTATTTCATTCCCACTATTCCCATTAATTTCAAATAAACAAGTTCAAATGCAAGTTCCTAACAAGTTTCATAAAATTCTACTCTTCTTTCTTGGAATCTCTTCCACCAATCTACCCATATAACTTGTGTTTTACAATGATGAACTCAATTACAAGTCCTAAACATTTAAGAACCTATTTCATTCCCACTATTCCCATCAATTTCAAATAAACAAGTTCAATTGCAAGTTCCTAACAATTTTCATAAGATATCTACTCTTCTTTCTTGGAAGCTCTTCCACCAATCTACCCATATAACTTGTGTTTTACAATGATAAACTCAATTACAAGTCCCAAACAATTTTCATAAAAAAAATATCCATATATATATATTTATATAACACTATCAAAATTATAAATTTAACAAAAATATTTTTATTCAGTGATATAATTCCATAAATAAATTTAAACAAATCCAAATAATTAAAATTATATATTTAAACTTGGAATTTATTCAACTATACCTATATATTTATACCTTTAAACTTAAAATTATTCTACCATATAATTGGATCTATTTCTTGAATATTATACTCATTTTACCATTTATACTTTCATGTTATTTCTTTATTTATTATTAAATTATTTTTTCCTTACTAAAATTAATTTAATATTTTTTTTTGACCTAGACTATGGGCTTACATACACTTTCTTGACAATTTCCTCGTTAATTATTAAATCACCTTTTCTTATGCTTATGCCTTGCCCATGATAAAAGGGAGGAATAAGCGGCAATACCATTTGCTTGGTTCAAGTATGAAAAATTGGAGGGGTTTTGTGCCATTTATTCTCTTCCGATAGCTTTTGGTGGGTCCACTTAACCCATTCATGACTTTAATTAGATACAGAACCGTCATACATTGATCCAGTTTACTGGTTTCCATTGCTTTTGAATTTGTTTTTACAGGGATGCTATTGATTTCTTAGCTTTACAGGAGCAGATTCTCTTCTTTCCGCTACTCCACCGCCCTCTTGCAACCCATACCTTCTTTTCCACAAAAGAAATATTCCTTTTCCCCCCTTTTGTCTTTCCATTAATTTATACATCTCTGTGCTATAGATTTCATAACCAAATCGCAATTTGTCAAATGTCTCTGCGCAATTTTATTGCAGATTTCAAAAATTTGAGAATTTGATTGAAGTTTGAATTCATTTATGTTTACCTAGGAAGTAAATGCTGATGATGACCTTCTCATTGGGTTTGCTTCTAAAGAATCTTCTTTTAGATGGATAAAACTGTTACGTGAATGGGGTCAACATTGATTGTACTGGGTACTATCTTTCCATGGTTCCACCAAATCCCATTTGCCCTCATGCTCTGTTGAAAAACTCTTAGACACTTAACATGTGTCACCTATTTTCCACCTGGCAGGTTGAAGATTCATAGTTATACACATATTCATTCCCTCCATTACTCTGCATTGCTATCATTATTTGCCTTTTTTGGGCTGTTTATTCTCTCATTCTGAGTCAGCATTTAAGGAGCTTCCGTGCATGGAAGGTCTCCTTCCTTCACAGGGAAATCGAAGAGGTCAGAGATGGCATGAAGCAGTCTTCTTTTTGTCTTTTTTTAAGTTTGATCTCGATTGCAGGCCCCATTGGCAAAACCCACATCCAGAAACCTTAAAATTTTTGAAAAATGAAGCTTTTGTATGATAGGCCATGAAAGGACAATGGAAGCTACATGGAGAATACCAGACGGGCTTGAGCTATAAGAGTGTCAAGTAAGTTTTGAATAATGTTTTAGATCAGAAAGCATTGAGAAATGACAACCCGCTTCAAAGTTTCAGGCAAAATCGGGTGTTTCACGGGTTGTTGATTGGACATCAGCGAGTGGAAATCTGCCTCTATAGATCAGAATGGCTTGAGAAGGATAATGGGCATTCAAGAATCATGGTTTTGTAGCTTAATTTGATTTCCAACGGCTTTCTTGCTAGGTAATACCATTATAAGCTGAAGCTTTTGAATTTGCTCTGAAATTGGATAGAGAGCGTCTGGCATTTTTGTGTTTTGGCTGGAGGGTCTGCTAGTTTAGCGAGGATGGGTTGTTCTAACTCAAAGCTTGACAATGAGGAGGTAGTCTTATTCTGCAAGGAGAGGCGGCGGTTCATCAAACAAGCAGTGGAACACAGGTATGAGCTTGCATCAGCCCATGTAGCTTATATTCATGCGCTGAAAAATGTTGGTATTGCTCTTAGGCATATTGTAGAACAGGATGAGACGTTGATGGATTCATCAAATCCTACATCCCCTGGCACAACAATATTTACACCACCTTCAGCTACAACCCCTGAGTCTGGCGATTCCATGCCGAAGAAATCTCTATCCCCCACCACCGAGAGCCCTGTTGCTCCTGATTCCAGTTCCACCCCTGTGGTGAATTGCCTGAGATCAGGAACCACTTCTTCAGTCTTCTTCCAGGAGAGCCCTCCATCGCCGGAAAGTGTGAGAATAGGAACATATTCTCCTGCTAATCAATTTGGCATGGATGGCTTCTTTGGCGCCGATATGCGGTCTATGCCAACATCTCCACCGATGGCCTCGTCATACAACAATCAAGATTACCCAATGGCCTCGTCATACAACAATCAAGATTTTCTTTCCCCTCTACCCTCGCTTCCTCAAGATTCAACATGGGATTTCTTCAATCCATTTACCTCGCTCTCGCTCGACAGTCTTTATACATACAATGGTCAGAGGAGATTGAGTGAAGTTTTCGATGAAGATGACATCAGGGAGATGAATCAGGTGAGGGAAGAAGAAGGGATCCCGGATTTGGAAGAGGAGGATCAGCAAAAGAGCAAGAATGAAGGTGAGAGAAATGAAATTCAGGTCGAAGAAAAGCTTGCGAAAACTGCAAATGTGGCTTCCGTGGAATCCTCTCGAGAGCAACCTGTTGATTATAAGTCTGCTGTGGAATCTATTTCTGATGCCCTTACTCAAGCTCCAAATGAACCATCTGTAGAATCAGTGGCCGAGGCCAGTGCTCAATCTGTAGCCGAGGAAATCCCTTCTAAAAGTGCACAGGAGGGAGGAGTGGAGGAAGTTAAGGAGAAACCTGCCCTCGAGGAGGAGGTGAAAGATAAAGAAATCATTTTAGAGAAGGCGAATATTTCTCCCGTTGTGACCAATAGGCCAGTAAATATGTTGCAGGTCATTAAGAATATTGAAGAGCAGTTTATAAGGGCTTATGAGGCTGGCAAAGATGTTTCTGCATTGCTCGAAGCAAGCAAAGTGCACCCTACTTCAGGCCTCGGTGATATCAAAGGTATGACAATTTGCTTTGGCTTGTAGATTGGTATATCTTATCTCATTTTAAATCATGAAACTACCTGCCAATTACAGAGGATTATCTCCAAATCATGCAAGTTATGAATCAATGCATTGATGGAAAAAATGCATCAACCATACTACAAGGAAAGTTCATATTAGATGTTATCGAAATGAATGAAAATTAAGTGCCAGCGTAGAGAGAATGCGAAACCATTTCTATTATTTCAGGCACTAGAATCTATGGTTAGGGCCTATATTGTGTTGTATAAAGTGGAACCTTTAATACATCCCTGTGTTGGAAGGTACACCGCTTTTATTTGAGGTAGCGTTGAAGCAATCAATACTAAAAGTTATTTGGTTATTTGTTCCGCAAAGTTAAGCAGCGTAACATCCTGTCTGTAATCATAATGATAGACATAAACATCTGATTGTCAATGCAGAACATTCCGCCAAGGTCCTAAATTCAATCGCTCTGTTTCGTTCTTCGTCATCAAGGTCTTCATCATTCCGGACAAATCCTACTTCTTCAAGTTCAATAGACAACTTGGATGACAGTAGCAGCGATTTTGCTGAGGACTGCATCATGATTTCTGGCAGCCATGCATCAACTTTAGATAGAATATATGCATGGGAGAAAAAGCTTTATGATGAAGTCAAGGTATTTTTATTCTAACATCTTTTTCTTTTGAATTCCTTGTGATACTACCTTTTAGAAGTTCAAACCTGCTATGTGATGACTGGCATTCTACAGTTACAAAAAATATTATTGTTTATGTTTAAATGCATATTCAATTTCACATAGTTTGCCTTATAAAATCTTACATTCATATTGGTCTTTAAAAGTTTAGAGTCATAATTTTGAGATCTTAAAAGAGTGTTCCTTCAAGCTTTGTGCAGTAGGGCCAAAGATGAATTTATTGTTAATTGTCTTGCATATTTATCTCTTTAACTCTAACTGAATTTTCATCCATTCTGTCTACATTTCTGTGAAGGCCCATGCAAGATGATTTTAGTCAATAGTTGCAGCACTAGTTTGCCTCCTACACAAAAGCCATAATATGCATTTGGGACCGTGGATTTTTTTTTTTTTCAAACACAAGCATGTGAGAGTGTTGGTTCCTGTCCCTTGCCTTTCATGAACATCTCTGTAAGAGTAAGACATTAGTCTTTTCATTCTCCTTATTCTTGCATGGCAATTTTGAAACTTATTGATAATCATCCCACCTTATTTTTGATATTGGGTGTTAGGTGCTTTTCTTCCCCATAAATTTCATAATGAGAATTTTCCATGAGGATTAGAATGCAAGCGTACAATTTGCATTTTGTCTTATGCCTTAAGGCAACCAAATGCAATTATTTATTGTGCTCCTTCCCCATTTCCCCTCATCCCTCCTCTACCCATCTTGCATTTTGTCTATGCCTTAAGGCAACCAAATGCAATTATTTATTGTGCCCCTTCCCCGTTTCCCCTCATCCCTCCTCTACCCATCCCTCGAACTTGTTGAAAAGCTTACGTTCATGGATGTTTTTCCAATTTGGTAGGTGATCATGCATATTGTCTCCCCTCATCCCTCCTCTACCCATCCCTCAAACTTGTTGAAAAGCCTACATTCATGGATGTTTTGCTAATTTGGTAGTTGAACATGCATATGGCTATTTTAACTTGTGGTAAGTTAGAGCTGCATCACCGGACAGGCTCGTAGATAGCCATTTAAGGTGGCAGATCAGAAGTATGAGTCCCCTATATTTCTCTATCTATTATAATGTATGCTAGGTACCTAGCTCTGCAGTTTTACATTGCTCGTCTGACAAATCTGTCATTCCTTTCTCAGAGGGCATGGTTGGATCACTGACAGTGTCATGATTAGTCATGACTTGGATGTGATGTGTCTTTTAGTGTTTCAGTTATTGCACACAAAGATTTTTATAGGTGCAGTAAAATGAAAAATTTATTTTGACCAAATTTTGCTGCATATGTGCATAGATATGACATAGAAGTATACAGTCTATAGCAAAACTGGTTGTACAGACATTATCCATATTCCAGATAATCAATTTTGACAATAGCCACAAAGGCCCAGTCTACAAAATTTAAACTGGAAAGCAGTAAATACTAAATAGTTACTAGGGTTTGTTGCTTTGGGGATAGATCACACAAGTGGGTGCAACGGTTTGAGAAGTTAGTTGTGTGACTCTATGAGTGCAGTACTATATTAATTAAAACTTCCTGGTTATAAAAATACTTTGGAAAAATAGCTGATACTTTCAATCGATGCACCAGTTGATTATACTCTGGTTTTCCCTGTGGAGTGTCTTGGGTTCAGCTTGGGTGCACAAAGGTTTCTCTCCATTCTCTATGATAGTTTTATGTTGTGATCAAAGTCATAAAGGATGAACAAGAACTGGAACCAGCTGAGGGTCAGATTGGGAGGGGGCCAGATATGCTCATGTATATAACATGTAAAGGTAAATATAGCAAAATGGCAATGAATGCAATACATATATGAAAAAAATACATAAACATTGAGGCCTTAAATGGTCTTTAGTGTCCAAAATACATCATGCTACAACAAATAAGTACCTGCTATCAATGCCATTCTCTGTACAGGGATCCTTATCATCAGTAGCATCCTCTGTTTCAATCCTCCAGGGACATCAATGCTAGTGCGTGCTGCTACTTGTGGATCCATGTCTATATGCCATGTTGTTGCTCAAGTTAACACCCTCCAAATTTGATGAAATTGGCTATTTTACCGCCTAAATGCATAACAACTTTAGGGACTATTTTGAGACCTATTTGCAGTTTTTAATGGCGGCAGCGAGGGCACTTCACTTTGGTGTCTATTCCAGGCGGGGAACAGATTATTATTACAGTGGTTCGTGGGAGACTTTTCCCTGGAGGCATTTATTTCGGATTTTGATGCATGTTCCTTCATTGATGACATTTTTGAGGCATTTCTCTTCATTTGGGCTTATTTTGCACTTCCTAAAGGGAAGTTACATTTTTATAAGAAGAGCTTCAGCGTAAATGGCACATCACTTGATGGGGTTTGGCATTATGTACAAGCAAAACAAAATTAACACCCTTCATGCAAGGGACATTTTACATTTTTCATCCAGGTACCTTACATGCATGGTCAAAGTTCCTTCCTGAAGGAGATGCCCATCACTATAAGAGCTGTTTGGAGGAATTTATGGCATTGTAAAAGAATATATGCACCCAAGTGGCAAGATGAAGAATTTTCCATTAAGGTCTTCTAACCTCATTTTATGCAAAAGAAGGCATGGTCAAATGTAAAAATGCCTTAGTTGAGGAGCACCTTAGCTAAAAGGAGGGCACATGGCAGTGATTTATGTTTTTAAGGATGAATGGCAGCTTACCTTGAAGAACACTCCTATTGTGAATTTCATTGCTTTTATGGGACATTCTTGAGGAGCTTTATAAGGAGAAGAGGACATGTGACATGCAAATCCTATTGACATGGTCAAGAAGCATATTTAAAGGCAGCACTCATGAAAAAGACATGTGGCAACAAAATTTAACATCATCATGTGCCTTCTTCACCTTAGATAAGGAGCTGTACTTCTTTTTGAGGAGATCCTTTGAATCGTTTTGTGTATGTTGTATTTCTTCTTGGAGAAAAAAGTGGCTCTAGAAAGCCCTTAATATTATTTAGTGTAAAAGTGGTTGAGCTCAATTCTATAAGAGGAGAGATCTCACTTGCAAGGGCATGGATGGATTACTTTGGGATCCCCTACAAGCTTAGTGAAAGATTTATTGGGAGGAATAAGTTCAGGATCAAGTACATATGTGAGCTTTTTCATATATCTCTTCATTTTTCATAGATGACTAGGTTTTATGCAAGGGTTGCCATTGTTTTGCTGCTATAATGATCTTTGCAGAAGGATGGTTGTACTCCAAAGAGAAGAGATTAGGGTGGAGGCTGTAACCCTCCCTAATCCTTGATGCAAACATAGGGGAATTCGCGCTGTAATTTCAGATACGGTGTGGCACATTATGGCCCTCTTGATTTGTGATGGAATCTGATTCAGAGATATGATGTACTGTTGGGCTTTACATTCAATGGAAGGCTGTCTTATCTTGTCTACTTCTTTGGTTTCATGTTATGGTTGAAACTTCATTCATTAAAGGTTGCACATTATTATTGGAGAAACTTCAAATTGTGACAGTGCATTTTGAATAAGGGCTCACACTTGCTCTTACATAACTTTAAATTTTGAAGTAATTATGGCACATCAATAACATCTTCTTCATAATATTTGAACCTTTTGTTCATAGATCTTGATTCCATTACCCAATTGATATGCATTGGTCTTGGCCCACCATCCCATTTATCTCCAAGGCTATCTTACACCTTTTCTAGGGATTTTCCCTTGTGCCAGAGGAGAGGGTCTAAAGTGAAAGGAAGAGTTACTGTGGTGACAACAGGTAACCTTCCCTAGTGCTTTTAGGGTTTCACTTGGTTTCAGGACTTAAAATGTTTTTGAGTGCACGTCTTGGAGGTAACAGGCTAATCCAAACATTAAAATGAGGCAAAATTCTTAACATGCCTAATAATCAGTTGTTTTGGCTTGACTGAAGGGTACATTTGTACTAAGGTTATGACACGAGTTAACCAGACCACCACCTACATTGGGGTACATAGATGGCTTGGTGCTCTTATTAAAATTTAAATGACATTCCCATATCCTCATACATGTTAGAATCCAGTCTTCATTGGGGTACATAGATGGCTTGGTGCTATTGATTAAATAATATTCCCATACTCTCATACATGTTAGAGTCCAGTCCTCAAATGTGGCAATCTTGGCAACTTGGAAATGTTGAAATTCTGAAAACTGTATAAGTTTGCAGAATTCTGAATGGGATATTGAATTCTACTTTGTTCATATGAATTCCATTGAGGTTGGAACCACTATCAAAACTGGAGCTCTAAATGGTAATGTTAAAAATATATGTAAAAGAATAGAATAGGAAAATGTCAACTTTTTACCAGATATGGCTTTGATATTTTCTTTTTCCTTTTATTTTACATTTTCTTTTCCAGATGTGGTGTACTGTTTGGTCTATCGTAGGGGACCACATCAGGATCCACTTCAGGATGGAACTGAGCTGAACTGGCATACCAGTCTGGTTCATAGGCTGGTTTGAGGCTGTCCGGCTGTGGGTCAGTCTGCACCAGCAGCTTCCAGTTCATTCCACTGGTTTTGATGACTTCGATTGTAATATGCTAGCTCTAATCCAAAACAATATCACCCTGCAAAAATATTGTCTTTTGAGGAATTATTTGATGCTAGACATTTGATGGGGTCTCTCTATATGGTCTTTCAATTTTTTTTTCCTTCCTAAGTTTTTTGTTCTCTTTTTGATTTTTAGCTGGTGAAGCTTGGGGATTACACACATGTAAATCCATGATTATTAGGCACCCATGTTTTCCCCATAACTTGGGCAATCCACCTCTTTATGTGAACCTATAACCTCCTTTCATAGTGTTCTCTCTTCTTTCATCCAAAGCCAAAATTGCTTCTGGCTTGTGATGAGGCCTGCTCCTAAGGGTCCAGGTTGCACCCTTGGAATAGCTTATTGTCTACACATTTTCTCAAGAAACATATAGGATGCTTAATAGTGACCTTGTTGCCAAAGAATGCTGGGTACTTAATATTATATGAGCTTTAGGGTGCTTTTACACAACTGTGGAGTAAAATCAGTTCTGAAAGATATTGCAAGGTTGTGACTATAGAAGAGAGAAAAGTCTGTAGATCCTAATCCGAATAATAAAATAGAATAAAGAGAAGGATTAGTACCATATCTCTTTTACTAAAGTTTTAGGGATGTCTCAGCACTCATCTTATAATCCCATGTATAATTTAATATCTTCCTAGTGATGAAGCTATCATAGGGTTCACTGAACTTGAACCTTGAGGTTCGAAATTCGGCGAACCTCAAAAAGATAAACTTTGCCTGGTTCAATTCAGGTTTGCTCTGTTCAGTTCGAACCTAATCATTGTTGAACCCGAACCATGTGACATAGGTGGTTAGTGCATACTGTCTTAGAGTTTGAAAGTATAGGAGGTAAAATTTAGTATCTTTCTGGTGGTGAAGGTGTAATTGGATAAAGTTAGATCATAATGATTGAAGATCATAAATGTAAAATATGCTTAGACACTGGATATATGATTCTGAACTGCTTTTTGTGAAATTTATTTTGCAGGCTGGGGAGCGTTTAAGAATAACTTATGACAAGAAGTGTGCACTGCTGAGACATCAGGATGCCAAAGGAGAAGACCATCAACTTGTTGACAAAACAAGGGCTGCGATAAAAAGTTTACATACGGGGATTAAGGTTTCAATTCAGGCAATTGATTCTGTATCGAAGAGAATCCAGAAGTTGAGGGATGAGGAATTGCAACCGCAACTTTTGGAACTAATACACGGGTATGCCTTTACTTTTTAATTTACTATATAGTATCAAACAACATACATTTCCTTGCTTTTTATTCCCAGAGTTTCTAATGATAATGTAATTTCAAGGGAGGAATGGTAAACTAAGAACTTGAATTTTTAATGTAAGAGTACTACATTAAAAAATCCATTCAATGAAATTGTACCATTGAAATGCTTCCAATAAATTTTAAGATACGGGTTCATGAAAAGGAAAATGTTCTTAATTACAATACAATAATATCAGAGAGCAAGAATTTCATTAAATATTTTGATTAGAAAGTTGCATGTCCTTCACTGGACCATAGAAACTGAACATATATGTTCTAAATAGAATAATATCAGATAGCAAGAATTTCATGAAATATTTTGATTGGAAAGTTGAATGTCCTTCACTGGACCATAGAAACTGAACATATATTACGATGTTATTACTAATATGCATTTAATTGATTTCAAACCACTAAAGAAGACTTGTAACTGATTAATATTTATAAGCTGAACTTTAACATCTGAGATTGAATGCCAATTTTTTTGTAGCGAAGATGGAAATTCCACCTTTATAACACTGAGAGCTATTTATTCAAGTGAGGAGTTGCTAATAAATGGATCAATCTGAAAATTTGTTGAAGTTGGAGGTGCTTTCTGAGATGGTCCAAAAGAACTGTGATTCACACAAGGATTCAAAGCGAAATTAGAGAAAACCATTGCATGGCATGAGCTACAGCAAAATGAACTGGTCCACCTTTTTGATAGTATCTCCAACAACTCCTCTCAACAACTGAATCTACAGCAAAACTGGGCCTATAACCAGAATACATGCTTTGTGGTTTCTTTGATCTTTTAAGGTTAACTGTATCTATGGGTTTTTGCTGGTTTCCCAAACCTGCCATCTGGTACTAGTTTGTTTTAACTGAAATATCCGACAATCTTTAATAAGGTTACCCTCAAAATACCTTGTCCTTTCATGCACGATCTAGTGTGCTGTATGCATGCATCTGCTTAATGCCCCTCACACACGTTTCTTTATGTACACAAGAAATTGTTTCTTTTTAGATAGCCTTTTCAATGTCAAGTCAGTGTATGGTATTGATTATGCCCTTGCAATGTTCGAGGTTTTTATTATTTTTCTTCTCCGAAGGAGCATTATATTTTAAAGGAACAAAATGGTCTAAAGACTAAAGTGATTACTGAAGATGATCTACATGGTTATCCAGCGCCATTTTGGACGAACATTGCAAAAGCTCATATGGGGTTTAGGCTATTTTTAGTCTGTAAACTTCTAAAAAAACGTTTCCATAGACCCTCTTCCTAGTTTGTTTCTTGGGTAAAGCTTCTTTAATCCTTAGGCAATCCATGGGACAATTCCTGTACTATGTGCTGTCCTTTAGCAAGGCTGGAGTGAAGAAGTCAAGTTCACCATGTTTCCTATGCAATATCTCCCAAAGGGGTCGTCCAGACTTACTTGTCTGTGAAGATGTCTAAATTCTCTGGATACTCTCATCCTCTATAGGATAGGCTTTGTTACTTATCTCTTCTTTCTGTATTCATTTTCATACATTTATCAGAAGTTCAGTAATTGAGAGTTTTATCAAATCACCGGGGACAGTGAAATGGACTTCAAAATGTTTCTGTTCAAGTCAAGAAGATTTAAAGCAATGCGTTTGTGCATTGCGTCTCTAGATATGTAGAAGCATACCTTGAGAATGTTTCCCTTTACTTTGTCATTGAAGGAAGATTTTCATTTGTGACGGCTTCATGTATCTTTTATGTAAAAGATTTTGGCATTGTTTAATTGCAGTTTTAGCTATTTTTGGCCTGCTGATCACTTCTGGCTTACAAAGTGTTTTTGGCCTTTATTGCCAAAAGATATGAAAGTTTCTGTTAAATTATATACTTTTTATAGTTTGTGTATTTGAAAATGAATGCTATTTCCCTCACATGTCATTCAATTCATTCCTGGGGATTCTATCCCAGAGATGCTTTCCCACACCACATTTCATGTGTTTCTACAATATCTGTGGCTGTTCTAAACCTTAAACCCTTTATAAGCCTGCCGTTGGATGCCTAATAAGCGCCATGTGAACTATATTCTCCCTCCTTGATTAAGAGCAAGAGCTTTAATTGTCTGTGGCTTTTTATTTTACTTACCATTTTTATGATTTAGATTTTCCAGCGTTCCTTCTCGTTCTCTGTTTCAAGGTCACAGGATCCAGTACACATTTGGACACTACCAAATAGAGAGTCAACTTAGCAACCTGGCGAAATTCAGCTGTCATTAATTTGTTATATCAAAAGCACATATGATATTCATAAGGGCCAAGGCATGCAAAGTTAATCTGGCAAATGTAAGTCCAAAAAAGTCATATGCAATCGACCTTGAGGCTTGATCAAGCCTAGTCACACTCATTGAGTATTGGTGAGTTTGAGAAACCTGCCAAACTTGCCCCTCTGAGTGAAACTCTGCTCATTTTGGTCTTGAGTTCACTCAAGTTGAGCGAGCCCTGTTACTATGGTCCGCATGACAGTTTGCCTTGTCTAGTTTCCTGCATACGTTTCCCTTTCTGCCTATTGTCAATCACCTCTGCTTATTTGTATGAAACAGGGCTACTGGCCCATTTTGTAAATTTACTTCAGATTGCTGCCTGAACGTTTTACATGTATTATATTTCTGCTGAAGAAAACTTCGCAGGATACCCCCTTTTTCCCTGGAATATTCAGATGGAGAGCTGCTCAACTGCCAGCTACAATAGTGGCTGGTAACCGGAAAGGACTTGACTGTATTTGAACCTGTGAATCCCTATGGTCTTTCTGTCGGCAGCATACCTTGGACAGATGATTGAATCGATTGCCCCAACCGTTGGGGCTTATTTACATATATTATCTATATTGTTTTTGTTTAGTAATCTACTGATGTCCTTTTGACCTTTTTCATTAACTCATTTTTGTAGATTCTTTAAATGCTAATCTTTGTTGTTTACCTATTTTCTTATAAATTGGAATCTTTGTTGGTCTTTACATGTGAAATTTGTAACTAGTTTTTACAGACTTTTTATTGATATGTATAGTTAATCTCTAGTTTCTAACTTTCTTGGTACTCTCACCCTCAATTGGATATGATTTGTTACTTAGATTTTCTTTTTGTATTCATTTTCATACATTTATGTGGCAGAAGTTTAGTAACAGTTTTACTAACACAGACTTTAAAATGTTTTTGTTTCATTCAATTCATTCCTGGGGATTCTATCCCAGATGTGCTTTCCCACACCACATTTCATGTGTTTCTACAATATCTGTGGTTGTTCTAAACCTTAAACCCTTTTTTAGCCTGCCTGTGAATGCTTAATAAGCACCATATGAACTAGGTTCTCCCTCTTTGATTAAGAGCAAGAGCTTTCATTGGCAGTGGCCTTTTATTTTAGTTAAACCATTTTTATGATTTAGATTTTTCACCTTTCCTTCTCGTTCTGTCTGTTTGAAGATCACAGGATTCAGCACACAACTTGACACTCCCAAAATCGACAGTCAACTTAGCAACTTGGCAAAATTCAACTGGCATTAATTCGCTGTATCAAAAGTGTGTACGATATTCATAAAGGCCATGACATGCAAAATAATTTGGCTAATTTAGCTTAAAAAAAGTCGTATGCAATAGACCTTGATCAAGCCTAGTCACAGTCATTAAGTATTGCTGAGTTTGACCAAACCTGACCAGTCTTGTCCTTCTGAGTAGAACTCCGCATATTTTGGGGCTGACTCGAGTTCACTCAAGTTTAGTGAGCCCTGTTACTATGGTCTGTATGACAATTTGCTTTGGCAAGTTTCCTGCTTACCTTTCGCTTTCTGTCTATTGTCAAACACCTCTGTTTATTGGCACATTCATAAGAAACGTGGTTCCTGGCTCATTTTGTAAATTTACTTCAGGCTGCTTCTTGAAGGTTTTACATGTATTATATTTTTTCTGAAGGAAACTTTGCAGGATACCCCCTTCTTCCCTGGAATATTCAGATGGAGAGCCGCTCAACTGCCAGCTACAATAATGGCTGGTAACCCGAAAGGACTTGACTGTATTTGAACCTGTGACCCTATGGCCTCTCTGTCGGCTGCATGCCTTGGATGGATGGTTCAACTGATTGAACCAATCTTGGGGCTTATTTACAGATATTATCTATATAGTTTTCGTTCTGTAATCTACTAATCTCTTTTTGACTTTTTTCATCAACTCAATTTTGTGGATTTTTTTAAATGCTAATCTTTGTTGTTTGCGTATTTTCTTATAAATTGGAATCTTTGTCGGTCTTTACATGTGAAATTTGTAACTAGTTTTTACAGACTTTTTATTGATATGCATAGTTAACTAGCTTTTACAGACTTTTTATTGATATGTATAGTTAATCTCTAGTTTCTAACTTTTTATCAATTGCTTGCTTTTGCAGGTGGATGCAAATGTGGCAAGTCATGTTAGACTGTCATCAGATTCAGTATCGGTTAAGCAGCTCTATTTCAGGTGGGGTTCCTAGTGTTTCAAATCGACAGGCCACTATTGAGCTAGAACACGAGCTTCATGGTTGGCATACAAGCTTCAGTAATTGGATCAATTCCCAGAAGTCTTATGTTGAAGCCCTTAATGGATGGCTTTCAAAATGCATTATTCCAGAGACTGGACCCTCCTCGAAGGGAAGGATACCATTCTCCCCACGTAGAGTAGGTGCTCCTCTTGTCTTCAGCACTTGCCGTGATTGGTGTCGTGCATTTGAGCAAATATCCGACAAGGCAGTTGTTGCTGCAATCAGAAATTTCGCACTAGATGTCCGTGCGCTTTGGGAACAACAGGATGAGGAGCAGCGCCAAAAGAGAAGGGCTGAATACGTTGCCAAAGATCTTGATAGAAGGGTTGTCACTCTACAGAGAGTAGAGAGTAGAAGGCAAGAGAGAGATGGAATGGGACCAACTGATACTGGAATTGCAGAGCGGAAAATGTCAATAGACTCATTTAGAAAGCGAGTAGAGGAGGAGAAGGCAAGGCATCAGAAGGTTTTGAAGGAAACTCAAAATGCTACCTTAAACGTTTTGCAGACCGGATTGACGCTTACATTTGAGGCCTTAACAGCGTTTGCTACTGCCTCTTTGAAAACATATAAAGAGCTTCATGAGAGCAGTCAGAAGGCTAAGATATGACATACTTAGGAGACTTTAAGGGTGAAACAGTGTTTATTCTGTCCCGCTTTTGTGATTGCTTGCGGTGGAACTTTTGAGACAAGAATTGATCATGTAGCATACCTATTTTATTAATGATTACTCGGTGCATTGGTGGATCTGCTGGAAATTCATGGCAGGCATATTAATGCCTCGAGTTGTACAGTATTCAGAAATTTAATAACCTATCTTGTAGGACAAAGGTGAAGCGAGAATATATTGGAAAGATGTAAGAATTGACACACTATATTATGCCTTTTTGCGGCATATGGAATTTGATCAGACTGGATATTGAATGGACATCATTTGAATATATGGTAGATAAGATCCTGCTCATTATGTGGTGAGCCATGAAATGATCTAAACTATGAAGTTGCTCTGGAGTGTGTCTGCATGGTGCAACCTGTAAGTCTGAGTTTATGCAAAAGTAGGTGGGCTTTGAATCCCAAGGCATCTCTCCTAGCTATCCAACATTACATATTGATATCAGTTGGTTCTTCTCTGGAGTCGAGTATCCCCATTTTGGAATGTGAACATATTCGTCCCAGTTCCGACAGAAGTTTTGGTGGAACTCCCCTGTTTCTGGAGAAGTAAAAATCCGTACTGTGCATCTTATTGTAGAATGCAGTAATTTTGTTCCTATCGATAATGCTCATGGCTTATACAGTCAATTATGTGGAGCGATATCATTCCTGGCTTGTTATGGATGCAATAAAGACCTATTTCTTTCCATATGTTCTAATTATGCTAGTATTTTATATGTACAGAAGACTCTGATTTGACATTACTCAAGATTGTTTCGTAGATGTGTATTATACCTGCACTTACTTCTCATGGTCTTCTGATGTCCATGCTCTATTCTTTTCTTCTTTCGCTTTGTTACTCTGTATTTGACTACAAGGTAAGCCTTGGGAGCCTTGGGCAAAGTTCAGAGTAAAATCCATTAACCGGGCCTTATCTCTCGTTGATATAAATTCTGTACAGCCCAAAAACAATAACACTTCAGAGAATCGATCTTTCTCATATTAGGATGGGTTTAAACTGTTACATATAACAAATATAATAGGTTTAGGTTCAGAGTTAAAAATATTTAGAATTTCTTGCAATTTATGTATCATATATATATATATTTTTTTTCCTTAGATTTGAATATTTTTTGCGAGTTAAAATGGTAGTGACAAAATATGGTGTAATAACAATAATATGGTAGTGACAAAATATGGTGTAATAACAATAATTTTCCTTTTCAAAGGAAGGCGAGTTTTATTTATTAAAAACAATATTACATTACATTGTCAAATAAAAAACAATATTACATTACATTGTCATCTACTGTCATCTACTCTTAAGCATTTAAAAAACAACAATATTACATTACATTGTCATCTACTGTCATCTACTATTAAGCATTTAAAAAACAACATTACATTATTATATTTTTAATTGTAATAATTTTTAATTAAACAATTAAAAAGTACAAAAATACATTTAAGCTTGAGCGAACAAATAAATATGCATACATATTATAGATCATTAGGCTCTTTCTTTAACTTAAAAAAGATATCCATTACATTCTTTCAATAGTAGATCTAAAAATTGTACAATATCATAAACTTAAGCTTATGAGTTATATCAGTTCCTGCCCAAAAAAAATACAGACTGTCCATTCATTTTAAAAGACAAAATTGCATTATTCGAAATATCAAAGTTGAGAATCTATCACTATAACATATCCCTGAACTATATTAACCAAAAAAATATATCATTGTTCAAAGCATTATAGAAAAAAATGCACTATTCAAAGATTAGAGTTTGAAGTCTGTCAAATGTTACATCATTGTTCAAAGCTTTATAAAACAAAAATGCACCATTGCAAAGATTAGATTTTGAAGTCTATCAAATATTACATCGTTGTTAAAAGCTTTATAAAACAAAAATGCATCATTGCAAAGATTAGAGTTTGAAGTCCGTCAAATGTTACATCATTGTTCAAAGCTTTATAAAACAAAAAAAACAAAAATGCACCATTGCAAAGATTAGAGTTTGAAGTCTGTCAAATGTTTGCTAGAAATTTTATAGCTGAGAGAAATCATTTCTATATCTATTTTGAAAAATGGAAAATGTACTTTGATCTTAATGTCTTATTTGATAGGCCATCAATTCTCTTATTCTTGTACCTTTAAATATATGACACAAAGAAAGGTGTGAGATTTGTTCTTACATATTTTGAAAAGTGGTTGTAAAGTAAATTTTTTGAATAATGTTTCGTTTTATAACTAATTTTTTTTAATAATGTTCTTTTTTGTAATTATTAAATAACCAGTGAAGCAAAATTTTCGAATAATGTTCCATTTTATTACTAATTTTTTTGAATAATGCTCTTTTCGTAATTATTAAATAACGAGTGAAAAATCTTCAATTTTTTGAAAGTATATGACTTCATATTCTTGACCTAATTGTAGGGTTAACTTGAAAACCATCAATTCACACTAATTGTTAGTTTTTTTTTGAAAAGAGACACATGATTGGTTTGGAATCTTCTTTTAAATGATGCTCTGAATAATAACATTAAATCTAAATTGATTTTCCTCATTACTATCTAACTATACAAAATAGCTATTACAACCTTGTACTATGTGAAATTGTAGACCATTTTTTCACAAAGTAAGAAATAATTATGATGGGAGAAGCGTTTTGTTTAGGTTGATCTAAATTTTTTGATCCTCAATCAGGGATCATCTTCAAGAGTAATTTAAGCTCAAAGAACGTTGATTGTTCATGTTTACATTAACAATGATGCAACCCTAATTTCGTGCATAGTTCATCATAAGTCATCTACTCATTATGACAAGTATATGAGGAAGCTCAAAGAGTTTGAAGTAAGGGTTTCCATGTTTCACTTAGCTTACTACTTTCATCCCTATTCAAATTTTCTGTGGTTAGCTCAATCCCTATTTTCAGTTATTTTCCTTTTGGTATAATTATTGATCTTGGCAATGATTTTGGTGTTTTCCAAACAAATGTGGTGATTAGTATGGTGTGAGTGTTAGGCCAAAAACTGATTTTAGATGTCTGTTATGCTTTAGATCGTCACTATGCTCTGAAGTCTCACATCAAATGATCTACCAATTCTCTTGATAGAGTTTAGAGGAGTGAAAGTGACTATGATGTTATTCTTTTGAAGAATGTGTGCCTTTAATGTATGGTAGCATGATTTTTGTCCTATTTTCTTCATCAACAACTTCTTGTTTTATGTGGTGTTTCCATGCTCTTCTAATAACCTTGTTGATTTTGTTTATCATCATAACCATTCTTTTGAAGAAAATTTCTAGGTGTCCTAGCTCAGGTTAAATGCTTTTTATTAGATATTTTCATAGCTCTATTCACCATTGTGTTGATTACACCAATTTTTTATACTAGGAAATGATGTGAAATAGAATGTGTGTGTTTGTGTGTATGCTTAATCTGTAGACTTGGTAAGCTAGAGAACCATCTTCTTTTCTAGAAATCAAAACATCTATAAAGGGTACTCCCTTCAAATTTTATATTTCCATTGTGAACTTAATGCTATTGTTTTGGTTATTTAGATGCTCTAGGGATCTATCTAGGTTTTGGTATCATCAACATATCATTTCACTTTTTAAGTTTGAGTGGAAAAACCATGATGACCTATTTTTCAAAACTATCCATATATAGATTGGCTATAATCAGTGATGGCAAAGAACCACCTTCAATTTGTTCATAGAAAACCCCTTAGACTATGAAGTAAGTAGATGTAAGCTATACTTTTACTAGGGTCATTGTCACTTCATCATATTATTGAAAATCCTTATGGCTTTATCTATAGGAATTTTTGCGAATAATGAAACCACATAAAATCTAACCAAAAGATCATCTTCCTCAATTATTTCTTTTTTCATTTTTTCAACACAAAATATTGAGTCTTTACGAAGGAGTCTATACTTCTCACAAAATATTTGTGTTTTTTTAGAAAGGAACTTAGCCAATGGATTAGATAGGTTTCTCATCCAATAATATTAATAATGAGTCTAAGAGGAGTATTCTTCTTATGGATCTTAGCTAAGCCATAGATTCGTGGGCTTATAGGATTCTTACGTATGAATTTCTTTTTAATATCATTATCCAAAGTCCATTTTTCTATGACATGAATCAACTCCTCCATCATTCTTTTACTTGGATCAATATCCAATTTTTTATAACTTCCACTTTCCATCAAGTGTTCAAGCATTTCTTGTTGCGCCCAAAGGCACATTTTACAAGCTAGTATGAGGGCGATGTGTGACTCGGTCTGTGCTCAATCTGGTGTTGACACATGTCCCTCTCAAAATAAAAATAAAATATTCTCTAAATATAAAAGAAATGTTGACTATAATAAAAACAAAAATGAATATTCATCGTTTAGTTAGTTTTAATTAGAAGCATTATAAAAAATCAATAGTCCCAACATCACTATGGTCACTTGTTTGTTGTTGATATTGCAACCAAATGTGGTAAAATATTTCAATCACTCGTTCATAAATATAATATTTCATGTCCACATGACTTAATATTCATATCGACTTAATTCATATCAACTTCAAAAAGAGAGAGAGAGTAATTACAAAAAAAAATAGTGTAAGATGTTTAAACCTTGTATTTTTTAAAAATATTTCAACACATGATTTAAATAAACTATTTGAAGATCTATGTTAACTAATTTATGTTGATATCAATTTCATATATATCTATATATAGGAAAGAAAATATTAAAAGAAAATATTATAATGTTGTGTATAATAAAATATTTAATGTCCAAAGAAAAAAGTGATTGAAATTTAAAAAAGAAAAAGAAAATCAAGTATTTCTTAGTAAGAATAATAAGACAGAGATGTGTAATTCATTCAATTCTTAATGTAAAATTATTATGTGACATTTAAAAATATTCATAATAAAAAATAGAAGGGTGAGTTGTTTTATTGTACTCAACAAAAAAATAGGGATGGACAAAATCGATGTAGACTACTTGGCCGACCCTCCTGAATTCTACTAGATTTGGTTGGAGCCAACTAGCGTTTCCATGGCCAATTGTGGGATTATCATGACTAATACTGCTTTGGATTAGGTTTGGGGGTAGATATTGTAGGCTGCGATGGTTTTTTTCCTATGGTGGGCTCTTTTGGTTGGTAAGGAGGTGTGGGGATAGACCCTTACTTGCAAAATTAGTTTCTTGGTGGTGATGTGGTCACTACTTCTCATGGGTGGGTTGTGGCTCAACGTATGTTAGCCAATGGCTTTGACTCGTTTCCCTTGGTGGTTTATTTTTCCATTATGTTAAATCAAACAATTTTTTTAGAAATGGGTTTTTCGGTGAAACAAGGGGTTTTGCATGACTAGTGGATGGAACACTATTTGGAAGGTGGCCCGACATGTGAAACTACATGAGATTTTTTACAGTCGGCACCGAGGGTTACATCGCTGCAAACAAGAACCCTCTTAGTCCTATGAGAAGCAGAGGGTGGAGGTAATCCTACTCAGTTTGTGACACCAATGAAGGCCAGTGAGGAGGAACATACTACTAGAGGACAAGGTTTAAGGGTATATAGGAAGAATAAGTGAATGAGGTGTGCCAAGGTCAAGTAGGTTGAATACAAAATGGTTGTAAGGGAGGAGGTGTCACTCCATAAGGTTGAGAGAAAGGTTGAGTTGTCCATAATTTGTGGGGTGAGCAAGGGGCCACTACTTCAATGTTAAAACCCTAACATAATGGGCTACTCAGGAATGGGTGCAACGCTTAGCTCCATTTCCTTCAGTCACATCTCTTGCAAGAGGTTGGTTTTGTTTTCTTTTTACTTCTAGACAACATGTTCAATGGATGCTAGAGAGGATCTGGGCCACTAATTCAACCCTAGTAATGTTGAAAAATAGATTGTGATTATTTGATGCCAGGAAGGAAGTGTTAGAGGAAGAATATATATGGTTGTCTTTACTCGGTCTCTTGATGCAATTATGGTCCTGGGAAACATTTTGAGAGTTTGAGAAATTGTTGGGATAGTTTTTTGGATGCAGATATGCATTTTTGATTGTTGCTCAAATCCTTCTGAATATAGATGCTTGAGAAGGACTGCTAGTAGAGATGGTGATTGGGTAATTTAATTATTCACATGTGCATATTTTAGATTGTAAAGGGATCCCATTTTGTTGTAGAATATTCCACAAAAAAGGGGAAAATTATGAAGGAATACCACCTTCCTTTTCATAGACAAAAGGGAAATTAGACTCCTACTTCTTCTAAAAAGAGGAGCTTACCCTATGAGGAGGCAATTGGAGACAATACATGACCTCCAAAAGTGACAAAAGGAGGTAAGGAAAAGGTACTGGTGAGCACACAACTGTGTTTTCTATCACAAAATGAAGAGTTTGAACATATACAAGAAGATGTGGTTATTGGGCAATGCCTGGCAAACAATGACCTCTCAACCTTGGAGTAGAGGGAGTCTCCAGTGTTGGGTATACCTCCTTCCCATTTCCCTTTGACAAATTTAGTTGTTTCTTTTGCTGAAATGGATAAAGGATGGGATGTTTCCTTTGGTCGTGACAAGTCCTCTCCACACCACACCTCGAGACCCCTTACTCCTTTTACTAATTTCCTATGTTCTCTTGTTACCTTGCACACTGAGCCGATATTAGTTTCTCTTCAATAGGGGATGTTCGACGCTTCATTTGATTCTTCTACTGAATAATTTTAATGACCTAGGGCCTCTCAAGAAACCAATGTGGGTTTTCCCTAGGACCCAGGACATAATCCAAATGTTCTGGAGGGAAAGAGTAGGGGCACGAAATATCATCTTGCAAAATCCCAGGTAAAAGATTGTATGGATGTGGCTACTGGGAAACAAATCTCTATTGGTGGGGTGCTTAGAGAAATGAAGGCCCTGGGAGGATTTCCCTCATGATTGTGTTATTCTTTAATTGCAGGGGCCTAGCCACTTGGTAAAAAAAGTTGGCCCTTAGGAGGTTAGTTGATCTGCATCATCTTGAAATTAGCATGCTCCAATAAACTTTGGGATAAGGGAACATGTATGGTAAAGTGTTAGAATATTTGTTTAAAGGTTAGGTTTTTTCCTATTCAAATGTTAGAGGAAGGTCGCAGGAGGTGGGGTGGGGGGGGGGGGAAGATTGTTGTAGGGTGAAAACCTAGAAGCATAAAACCCTTAAACTAGTGGGGTTCAACTTTATTATTGGGGTGGATTTCCCCTAGATGGAATTAGGAGCGAAATTGAGGGTGCTTTGGTCCATGCATTGATAGGGAATCCTTATGGGAAATTTTGGTTTGGAAAACATCATTGAATTCAGAGATTTTGATTCTAGGAGGAGGTTTGAATTTCTCATTGGGAACCACATAAGTATGAGGACCTCAAGCAAGGCCATATCCTCTCACTTATTTCTTTGAACACCTACTTAGGGAATATAAATTCATTGACAGGGAGGTGGTTAAGGTGAACCCTGCCTGGTGAAATAAAAAAATGTGTGAGGCCAGGGTGGAAAAACGTTGGAATGGTTCCTTGTTCTGGAAAAGCTAGTGGAAACACTTCCATTGATGCACTAACAAGTAGGAAGTGGAGGAGAATCAAACCATCATCCAATTTTCTTGGAAATAAAAGGGATGGGAAAAAATTCACCAAGCCCTTTTAAGTTCAATTCAACTTGGATGAAGGATGATAAGTTTTTGGTTCTTGTCCAATTGACATAAATACAACCTTGAGGTGTGAACCTCCACAACAGTCCAATTTGCAAACAATATGTTTAGAGTCAAGAAAGTCACCATTCAATGGATAGTTAGAAAGAGGGTTCAGGATGAGTAAGAGTTGAAGAATGTGGAAGGGGATTTGAAGGTTATAGGTGAAATTAAAGATGGTGTTTTTGTAAATGAGGACACAAAAAAAAACACTGTCTTCTAGCATCCTGGAAAATATAGTAGTTGGGGGATACAGAGGCTACCTGAAGGCTAAAGCGTAGGGCTTTATGGATGGAATGTGAGGATGGAAATACCATTTTTTTTTCCAAAACTTTACTAAGACAGGAAGATGGCCTATACTATATGAAAGCTAGAAGACCAAGCCTACAGGCTATGCCACAAATTTTGAATATTTTGCTTGATTATCAAAATATCATTTTGGGACTCTCTTCAAGGTTGAGGAGGGAGAATATATTGTGGAAGTGGTTAGATTGGCACAATTTTTTCCAAGATCTGTCGACTGGGAGAATCATAGAGTTATGGAAGAACTGATGGATTCATAGTTACAAGAGATGGTTCATAGCTTACAAAAGAATAAAATCCTAGGGCCAGATGGGTGGACTGTCAAATTCTTCTTAGGGATCTATGAGACCCTTGTAAGTGATATTCCAAGGGTTATGGAGGGGTCTAGAAGTTTTGGATGGGTATTGGCATGTTTTAACACCACCTTCATAGCATTGATTCTAATGATGGACAATACTTTGAATTTTAATGACTTTAGAACAATATCTATGTGCAATTGCATATACAAGATAATTTCCAAGGTGATTGCTTGGCGGCTAAAACCTATTATCTCTAACGAAATTTCTAAGGAACAATTTTGGTTTCTAGAATGTATTCAAACACATGAGGCTATCAATGTAGTGCAGGAGGGATTACAGAAGCTTAAAATTAGGAAACTGAAAGGATTTGTTCTGAAGATTGATCTCTCTAAAGCCTATGACCGGTAAGTTGGTTGTATCACCATATTTTTTTGACCCATCTACGGTTTGAGGTACCTTTATCATTTGGATTATGAGTTTCCTTACCTCGTTCTCCTTTGTAGTGCTGATTAATGGTTTTGTGCCCCCTCTTTTCATGCAGAGATGGTAGAGGTTCACTATCTCGATATGCTTACTAGAGAGGTAAAGGCTCATCATGTACAAGCTATTTTTCATTTCAATTCTATTCAATTTGATGAAGGTCTGAAGTATCTAGGTTTCCATATGAAGCCAAATTCCTACTAGAAAGAAGATTGGTAATGGTTCATTACTAATTTCAAAAAACGTTTAAAAATATGGAGTGTGTGATAACGATCATGAGCAGGGAGACTAATATTAATAAAATATGTGTTGGAAGCCATCCTAGTCTATTAGATGGCTTTATATTAGATTACTAAAATAGTTTTGGAGAAAATGTGCAAAGTCTATTTAAGGTTTCTATGGGAAATCTCCCAGGAGCACTTCATCATGCCTTTGGTCAAATAGGACAAAATTGCAACTACAAAGGAATGGGCGGGGGGTGATTGAAGAACCTTCCCAATTTTTCCTAGTCTCTAGTGGCTAAGTTTGGGTGGTGGATCCTATCTACAAAGATCCTGTAGAATGTGGTGATACATATGAAATATATTGCTCATGATTCAACTTAAGAATGTATCAAGAATTCAACTAAGGGGGGCAACAATTGTTTGTTATTTCAAGAAAGAAGTTATCGCTTCCTTCTCTTTGACTGAAGAAGGGATCTATTGGAGAAATTGCAATGATAATAAGGTCAAAGTTGGATTTGACCCTTAGTTCAATTGTGGGAATACTTACAACCTCCCTTAAGGCTTGGTGGAACATTCACACAAAAGTGGGTATTTTACCTTAAATCAAGTATGAACGGATCTTTGGGCCCATCGATGGATGCCAGAAGATAAACTAGAAATTGATGAAGGTTAGGCTAAGGCTTGGAGGGGATTACACCATTTCATTCCACTTAACGGAAAAGAGGGCGGGGGGGTGCGATTGGTTTGGGTCCACTCTACATTCGATCGTTACACCCAAAAGATGGGTTATCTTCACTTAATTTTTGAATGGTTGAGATTGGATCTTAGATAATAGTGAAAACCGTTGTGGAAGATAAAATGCCTAGCTAAAGCTTGGTTATTTATGTGGTGCTTGTTAGAGAAAAAGGTGTCGGCCTGAGATAATATACAAAAAGGACAAATAGAAGGTCTAGGTTGGTGTATTCTTTGCAAGGTTGAGAACAAAATAATTCATTACTTGTTCATTGAATAAATTTCCTTCATGAAGTAGATATGGACTATTTTCTACAACGAGCTTCAACTACTAGGTTCCTGGCAAGGAGGGAGCCTATTGGAGGCATGGTAGGCATAGTTCGAAAATAAAGCACTTAAAAAGTTTAGGGAGGTGCCTCTACTCCTATGCTAGAGAATTTGGTTAGTAAGGAGTAGGACATTTTTCAGGATGCTCCTTCATGCCTAGAATGATCGGTAGCACAAATTCTTGTAATTTTCTCTACTTTACCCTAAAAATATTGACCCCCAATTGTTAGAAAGGTAATTGTTAAAGATGTAGATAAGTTGAGACTGCAGGATTTTTTAGATGGGGCCTCTCAAGGGGAGGAAAGAAGATGCAGTGGGGGTGTTGGGTTGTTTACTTATCTAAGAACCAATTTTTCACCTTAGAAATGGGTTTGGGAAGGGGCTCAAATAATTATGTTGAACTCATGGCATTCAAGCAACCACTTCTTTTCACTAAGGAAAAAGGTTATCATTCTCTTTAGCTATTTAGGAACTCTTTAATTGTAATCAATTGGATCAAAGGGGTTCAAATGTGTCACAACCATTTGTTAGGTCGTATTATTTCCATGACTAGCCCATGTAGTTAACTGGGGGATTAGAGGGGGCGGGGGGGG
>APFE030987354.1:40838-56757 GCA_000404065.3 Pinus taeda
TTGTCTGTACGAGGATGGTCCCAGAACGAAAACAAAAATAAGTCATCGAGTGGGAGAACTAAATCTAGAGGGAGATCTAAATCTCCAGGAAAACCTACAAAGGTGGTGTGCTGGAAATGCGGAAAGGAAGGGCACTTCAAAAGGGAGTGTAAATCTAAAGCTCCTGATAAAGGAAAGGGTTTTGACGATGCTCCTTCTGCAGAGGGGAAAACCACCTCAGATGAAGGTGGGGATGTGTACTTGGCTTCTTCAAGTACACATGTAGATCATGAGGCATGGTTGATTGACTCAGGTGCATCCTTTCACTTCACTCCCCATAGAGAGTGTTTCTGTGAGTATGAGAAATATGATGGTGGTGATGTCTTCTTGGGGGATGACAGGAAGGCTAGAATCATTGGTCGCAAGAAAGAAAAGTTGAAGTTGCAAGGTGGAATTGTTAGAACACTTCTGAGTGTTCTACATATTCCTGCATTGGCCAGAAATCTAATTTCTGTAAGCAAGATGGATGATGCAGGTGTAAAAACAGTGTTCGAGAAGGATACCTGCAAGATGGTTCAGGGAGCACTAGTATTGATGCAGGGAGTTCGAACTGGATCTCTGTACAAGCTGCAAGGTAGCACTGTTGTTGATGGGTGCAACAGTTCTGTGGTTCCTGAAAGTGGAGCAGAAAATCTAGTCGTCTCTGGAGAGAGGACCATGCTGTGGTATCAAAGGCTTGGACATATTGGAGAGAAGGGCCTTCGAATACTTCATTGTAAAGGTATGGTAGAAGGCATGAGTAATAGCTCTGTGGATTTTGATTTCTATGAAAATTGTGTATATGGGAAGAAGAATCGAGTGAGTTTTCCCTCTAGAAGTAAGAGGGTGAAACATATATTAGAGCTTGTGCACAGTGATGTGTTTGGACCTGTGAAGATTCCATGACTGGGTAAGTCTGTGTACTATGTATCATTTGTAAATGACTTCTCAAGGAATACATGGATATATTTCCTTAAGAAGAAATTTGAAGTCTTTGACAGGTTTAAAGAATTCAAGGCTCTGGTGGAAAACCAAACAGAGAAGAAGATAAAGGTGCTAAGGATAGATAACGGTGGAGAGTTTTGCAATAAGGAATTTGAAGAATTCTATAAGAAGTGTCGTAAAGCACGACAGAAGAATACTCCATATACACCTCAGCAAAATGGAGTTGCAGAAAGAATGAATAAGACGTTGATGGAAAGGGCAAGAAACATGCTCAGTGGTGTCGGGTTAGGACAGGAATTCTGGGCAGAGGCGGTGGAGACAACATGTTACCTGGTCAACAGATCACCTTCATCAGTGTTGGAAGATAAAACTCCACAAGAGGTATGGACTGGTAAGAAACCCTCTCTTTCACATCTGAGGGTATTTGGATGTGATGCATATGTACATTTTTCAAAGGAGAAATGAACCTAGTTGGATAGTAAATTTGAAAAGTGCATATTTATTGGGTATAAGGATGGTTTAAAGGGTTATAAGCTTTGGAACCTAGTAGTAAGGAGGTTGTGTACAACCGAGATGTGGTGTTTAGAGAGGTGAAAGATGTTATTAAACATGAAGTCCAACCAAAGGAACCTGAGAAGATAGAGTTTGAGCTGAAGGAGGAAGAATCAGACTCTACAGTAGAGGAGGAATAAGAAAATGAAGAGTCACAAACTCCAGGTGTGAGAAGATCAGTTCGAGAAAGAAGGCAGCCAGAAAGGTATAGTCCATCTGCTTTCTGTTCAAATTTTTCTTTATCTATTAGTGATGATGATCCTAGAATTGTGAAGGAAGTAATAGATTCAGAGGATGGAAAACTCTAGAAAGAGGCCATGGTTGATGAAATGGCATCTTTGCACAAAAATGAGGCTTGGGATCTGGTGGAGTTTTAGATTGCAGATTACTGTGGTGTGATTTCTGAATGGAGTTCGGATCTTCCACAGTTTTCATGTTTTGTGGTTTTCGAGTCTGCACCTAGACTCATCATCAGGACAAATTTTGTGGAGTTGCCGACTGGAAGGAAACCCATTGGCAGCAAATGAGTGTTCAAGAAGAAGACAAATGAAAAAGGGAAGGTGGAGAAATACAAATCTTGGTTGGTAGCAAAAGGTTATTCCCAGGTGCCGGAAATTGATTTTGGTGATATTTTTTCTCCTGTTGCCAAGGTAACTTCTATTAGATTACTTTTATCTGTTGCTGCTGCTTTTGATTTGAGGTAGAACAGATGGATGTGAAGACAACATTTCTTCACGGGGATTTGGAAGAGGAAATCTACATGAAGCAACCTGAAGGCTTTGCGGTGAAGGGTAAGAAAGAACTGGTATGCACGTTAAAGAAGTCTCTATATAGGTTAAAACAGTCACCAAGGATGTGGTATCATAAATTTGATACATTTATACGGGGACTTGGCTTCACCAGAAGCAAAGGCAGATCACTGTGTGTATTTTAAATTAATTGGTGACCGTGTTATTTATCTAGTCTTGTATGTGGATGATATGTTGTTGGTTGGAAATGACAAAGAAATTATTCAGGATTTGAAGACCCAATTATCCTCCAAATTCGACATGAAAGATCTCAGTGTTGCAAACTATATTTTGGGCATGGAAATTAAAAGAGATCAGGCAAAGAGGAAGCTCTGGTTAAACTAGAGGAAGTATGTCAAGACAATACTATAGAGGTTTAATAAGCAGGATAGTAAAGCGGTGAAGGTTCCTATTCCTGTAGGTGTGAGGTTATCTGCTGAACAGTGTCCCAAGACACAAGAAGAGGAAGAGGACATGTCCCGTGTTCCATATGCAAGTGTAGTTGATAGCTTGATGTATGCAATGGTTTGTACTAGACCAGACATTGCACATGCAGTGAGAGTATTAAGCAGGTTTATGTCAAAACCAGGGAAGGAGCACTGGACAGCAGTGAAGTGGGTTTTCAGGTATTTGCGTGTCACTAGTGATTATGGTTTGTGCTACCAAGGAAGACCAGGATTGGACAGAGTGTTGGATATCCGTGGCTTTGTTGATGCAGACTGGGCTGGAGATCTGGATCAGAGAAGATCTACAAGTGGGTATGTGTTTAACCTATTTGGAGGTGCAGTCAGTTGGATGAGTAAGAAACAATCTATAGTGGCATTATCAACTACAGAGGCATAATACATGGTAGCCACTCATGCAAGCAAGGAAGCAGTTTGGTTGCATAGATTGTGTTCAAGTATGGGGCTAGTACAGGGAGCTATAAGGATAGACTGTGACAGCGAAAGTGAAATTTTCTTGGCAAAGAACCCTACATATCATTTAAAGACAAAGCACATTGATGTTCAGTATCACTTTGTGAGGGATATTATAGAAGACAAAAAGGTGTTGCTGGTAAAGGTGGACACTTTGAAGAATATTGCAGATGCATTGAAAAAATATATGAGCTCTGAGAAGTTCCCTTGGTGTAGAGAAAAAATGGGCGTTTTAGGGCTGGATAAATGACTAAGCTCTCTTGTGGTCCCCTGTGGAAAGAAAACAACAAGTGGGAGGATGTTGGGTTGTGTTATATTCTTTCCACGACTAGCCCACGTAGTTAACCGGGAGTTAGAGGGGGGGCAGAGCCCCCCTTTTGTTGCAACGATTGCGTAGCGGGGGGGTCACAGGGGGTTTGAGGGGTGCAGGTAACCCCACTCTATGGGGTCTGGGGCACAACCCAGAAAATTTTGGTTTTGGAACCTATGTTAGGTTGGGCCGGCCCACCTATGGTTTTGTGCATGATTTATGCACATGTTTTTGGACACGATTGTTTTCGGTCCATGGTTTTGGACATGATGGTTTTTGGTCCATGGTATTGGATGCTTCGACATGTATAAATATGTATTATAGCATTGAAAGGAACATAATGAAAAATCAAGCTGGTAGTCCCAGTTTTGGGATCCAGGGGAAATCTCTGTGTATATGTGTTTTATGTGTTATGCTCTCGCATTGTTTATTTTATGTGTTTTAGAATTCGTATGCAAGTAATTTCTGTACAGGGTTAAAACCTACACCATTATCTTTTATCTTTAGTTGAGGGGGTGTTACCTATAAATACACATTTGAAATTTTCTCTTGTTGTCATATCTATAAGGGGTGGAATTGATACGCAGATCATTTATCTAAAACATGTCTTCAACATGATCATGAGAGATGGATGATTAAGGAAAACATAGGTGAAGAACATTATAAATATTATCATCGCCCTTTCATAGAGGGTGGCCCTCAAAATCAGTTTTAAAGTATGTTGTAACGATACTTTTTGACTTACAATTTCCTAGATAACTATGGTACCGATATATTATGATTATGCTGACAGTGTAACCTATTTTGGAACAATTTTATGTATTATATGCAAGGTAGCGGATCTTTTGACTCTTATGATTGCATGTAATGAAGTAGCATATATAGAATATCTACATATTCCAGACTATTTATCTTTATATTTGAATACATTCGACAAAATGCAATGACAAAGTGTAATTTGGTATCATCTACTAATGAAATGAAATTACTATTTTTATTATTTTTAATTATTTTTTTACATTTTATTTTTCATTTTTTTCTTGAGGAAAACAATATTCATAATAATAAAAAAATCAATGTGAGTCATCAATAAAATAATTTAATATGCAGGACTAAGTAATATTGACATATACTTAAAAATATAGTAATAATAAAAAACTATTTTAATGTGGACAATGTTGTCCATAGATAAAATGTCTCAATTCACATGTTATGTAAAATATTTTAATGTCAACTATGTATATATTATATATTGGTTTAAAATAATTATGTATATATCATAAAAAACAATTGAAAAATAAATTATGGTTAAAACATTTGAAGTAACTTCTCACTATTTTACATTTTTTTAAACTAAATTGGTAAAGAGACTATATTAGTAAAGATAGGATCTGACCCAAAACCATTACAATTCTTCTTAGAATAAGAAATACGAAAGTTCCTTGATGGTTTGGGTTAGAATGTGCATGATCAACCCAAAACCTTACACATGGAATATTTTCCCATTCCAACTAAAAACTTTTCAAAAGACCCATAAAATCCAAATATACTTACAATTCATTCTCAACTCAAATTCCTTTTAGCTCTATATGATTTCTCGATATCCTTTGGAGAGTTACCCTTCTTCTTTTTTCGCACTTGGGTCCAACCCAGGTTTTCTGCAAGTTCTAGCATACCACAGTTGTTTACAGGACATCTATTCTCAACTTCATTCTTTTGACCCAAAGAAGGAGATTCCACTTCTGACTGATCAACCCAAGAGGTGGCCCTTTTGATTTTGGCTTCTAGAAAAACATACCTAGAGGTTTTGGAAATTGGAGCAATGACCTTACCTGTGTTATGATGAGCCCAAATAGTCTCTTTTCCAAGAAGTTTCTCTGATGAAACATCTATATTACAAGATTTTATAGTAGAGTTAGAGTCCTCCATATTGCTACCTTTCTTGACTTGTTTTATTGTTGAAATTTCTTGGTCTTTGGGAGATCAATCTTGTGCTCTGAAGAATTTATGCCCTTTTGCATATTGATCTTGTTACGAAGAATTGAAGGGCGGTTATCCCTTTTAATTGGGTAATGGTCAAACTTGGTGCCTTTCAACCATTTTGGTTTTCAATTTATTTTCTTTAATTTATTTCTTCTAGCTTTGGGGCAGTTTTTGAGGGAATGCCATGTCTCATAATAAGCTCTACAATGAAAAAAAGGGTTTTCTTAATCCAATTGTTACAGCCATAAGAAACTAGGACTTGTTAAATTAATTTATGCAGGAAAGAAACCTTTGTTGAAATCCATATCCACGCAAATACATGCAACGTGGGATTCCAATAGAGTCTTGTGTCTTCACTTTGACAAAAGAATCTTCCTAACACATTACCAATTGCAGTCAAAGTAGGAAGATTCCTCATATGCAAAGGAAGTTGGGGAGTCTTAGCCAAACCAAAGAAGATGTGAGTGTAGCCAAAAGCAAATCAAAAGAGGGAAACCAACACAACAAAGAGATCCTTGCACTACCCTATTATCATAGTCCATAATCATAAATCAAGCACGATCTTCCACTTTGTTGAAAAATGCGATAAAGAAACTTGTAAGAGGGTAGTTGTTTAGATCAACAGATATTAAGGGCTTCCACTGCTAAAAAATCCAAGAATGGTGGTTAAAGAGTTTTGACCACATGCCATTTAATCTGTAGATCAGACCTGCCTCTAAGAAAAAAATGTCCTCACATAGAGCTTCATCTAATAAGGGAATCTCAACTAGAGGAGCTTCAATGACAAGCATCCCAAAAGAAGAGGAGCCAGGGACAAGATTCCCGAAATCATAATAGGGGGAAGAAGATGATCATGAGGGGGGCTAACTAGATACAATTTTCACATTATCACGAAAATATAGTGGAGGCACCACCTACCGAGAGCCCTCTTGGCATGCAAAAGGAGTGACACACAGATCACTAGAAGATGAAATAGAGGACAGGGTTGAATCAATCGGCAAAGGTGCAGAGGATGCGATACCCTTAGTAGCGCTGGAGTCTAAAAACAAGGACACTGAGGAGCCTACCACTGAAGGAAAACACTGATTCTTTTCCATGATAGTATGCAAATAATTGGATTTGGTTACCAAGGAGGGCACAACCGAGGATTATGCATAACAATGAACAAAGATGTTGAAGAGCTCGATGATAATGGAGCCATAAGAGCCTAAAAGGCCTTCAACAAAGGAACACTAAGGGAGAATGAAGGAGTGGCTAGCTAGGGACAAACCCTAGTCGCTACAACAAAGGAGACTCACTGTTCCATACACAAAAAAAATCATCACTATTTTACATTTTCGTCCTTTTTAGGAATATTTTTTTGTTATTTTCCCTTAAAATCCAATAAATATTTTTTGGACTTACAAGTTTATGAATTCTATATAACATTCAAAAATATAATTTAAACAAAAATTACACTTTGTATATATATATACAGAGAGAGAGAGAGAGAGAGAGAGAGAGAGAACCATTATAAATTCATTGGGATCTATCAAGGGATGAGAGACAAACAATTTTTTTTTCAAATGTCACTCTAAAATGGTTTGCACCTAAAGATCTTTGATCCCTCTCAGCCCATGCGAGGTTTGTGCTTAAGATGGATCTATATTGGTCTTAGTGATTTGGGTACATTATCACCATGGAATTTCCATTGTTTACCTTAAGTATTTTTATGCTTTTATTCATTCTTAGATTCTTCAAAGCTAGTGCTTCATCCTTCTTAATGTTTCATATGTCTATCACTATAACACCAAGAGTATGTCCAACAACTCATAAGCCATATAACTAGATATATCGGCTCGTAATTTATAACTCTGCAAGAGCCGAGACTCCACAAGAGTGGTGGAGCCTACTCCCTAAGCCTTATCACAAGGGGCCAAATATGTGCCCCTTGAAATTTTAAAGTTCAGACCCCACAAGGGTGGTGGAGCCTACTCCTTAAGCCTTATCACAAGAGAGCCAAATATGCCCCCCTTGAAATTTGAAACCTAGTAGAAGGGACAACATTCCATTGTCTCAATCACTTAATCATCCCACAAGGAAACAATAACAATAGCACATTCTTCTATGATTTCTTCAGCCATACTTAAGTACAAATTATATGCCTGATTGGTATTTTGTAAGATGTTACTGTGAAATTTGACCCACGTTCTAGAATTTTTTTAGGGGTAGCATCCAACATATGATTGGACAGGTTAATAACATTGATTTTTCTTACCTTGTTAGTTTCAACATTATATTCGATTTGACTATTTTTTAAGCGAATCAAAATTTTTGTATTGTTTATCTATGGTTTTTATTGGTATTTTCTCATAGCCGCGTGCAATTGTAGCATCCATTGTATCTCATAGGTATGTGTGCACTAGATAGGCAAGCCAGATCTGTAGGATTTAAGATTTCTGAGATAGGAAATCGATTTCTTGAACTCTGATTTTATGATAGACATACTCATTGTTAGAAATAATTCAGAGTTACTTGTGTTGTTGAGGCCGTGTTTTATCATTTCAAACTGTGAAATTACTTGAGACTCTGCATATTTTTAAGAATGACAGATCAACAACCTTGTGTGCTAGTTGAACACGTTTTTTCACTAATAGACAAAAAAACCCCGTTCATGATCTCTCTTTCATGGAGAGATTTAATCAGATTGTAAACCATTATTTCATGTGAGTAAAAAATAACTATGATGGGAGAAATCCATTATGTTTAGCTTGATCTCAATGTTTTGATACTCAATTAGGGATCATTTTTAGGAGTCATTTAAGCTCAAAGCAAGTTGATCGTTCATGTTTAAATTAATAACCAACATAGATCCTTTTCTAATTACGTATCTAACATGAGCCGAGAGGGATCCAATTTTTTCACTTGTAACTTTTTTTATGAGCAGACATTATTTAAATGTTTTGTATAGTTATTTAATATTTAGATTTAAAAAAAATATTTTGGCTGACGTGAGAAAAATTTCAACTTTGATGACGGACGGATATGCTTACACATCATACTGGGCTGTAAAATGAGCCTCTAGGCTTAATGATAGGAACCTAATTTCATGTATGGTGTTGGCTATTCATTATGGCAAAGTTGTTGGTAAGTTTGAAGTAAAGGTTTTTACGTTTCACTTAGCTTGTTGACTTCAGTTTCTATAATTTTCTTTTATTTTTTTATTGATATGGTTATTAATTTTAGTAATGATTATGGAATTTTATAAACAAATATTGTGCACTATGGTTTGAGTGTTATGCAAAGTAATTTTATTTGTTTATTATGTCGACGCTATGCTCCTTAAGTTTCACATCTAATGATCTATTAGTTTCCGGGATATAAGTTCCCCAAGAACAAGGCGTATGGTAAACACCTTTGCATGCACCAAACTACATAAGACCCTTTGCATGATATAACATTCTCTTGATGGAGTTTGGAAGAGTGAAAAGTGACCCATGATGTTCTTCTTTTTAAGAATTTTTATCTATTTCTCTTTTAATGTATTGTAACACATTTTTTGTCTCATTTTTTATACGGTGTCTTCTTACTCTTTTAATAACTTTGTTAATTTAGTTGTCATCATAACCATTCCATTAGAGATCCTTCTATCTCTTTTCAATAATGTGATGATCACACCAAGTTTTTGTGCCAGGAAATGATGTGAACTAGCCTGTAAGTATTTATGTATGCGTGAACTTATTTTAGACTTGGTGAGCCAAAGAACCATCTTATTTTCTAGAAATTAAAACATTTATAAAGGGAATTCTCTTCAAAATTTTCATTTTCATTGTGAATTTAAAGCTAGTGTTTTGGTTATTCAGATGCTACAAGAATCTATATAGAGATTCATTCCCATGAGGCTATACTCTGTTGGCATAGTCGATGTATCATTTTCACTTATTATATTTGAGTGGAAAAGACATGATGGCCTATTTTTTAAAATGCTCCATATATTGATTATCTACAATTGTGTTGACAAGGTTGAATGCACCGCTTACAACCTTAAGGGGTTATCTCTAGTATGAGGCCCCAATTAGACTTCACATTGTTTGATATGGGAGTCCCATCTAGATTTTTGGCCCAACTTCCATCTTATCATTTGCGAAAGTTAGATTTTAGGTGAATTAGATATTAAAGGGAAACCCAAATGAATTGTTGACATAAAAGTCACACTAAGAAGGGGGGGTGAATCAATGTGAAGAAAATTTTACAAATTGACAATCTTAATTAATCAAACATTCATTTAGTAGTGATCATAAAAATTATCTCATCAGTTACCACAATGAATCATAACATAAGTAGCATAAATAGAAACAACACAAGAGAGCATCAAATCACAAGGAGACACAAATTTTTAGGCGGACACTAAAATGGGACAAAACCACAAACTTCTTTTGCTTAGTCTTCAATTTCTTTACATCAATTTGTAGGCCCCAACTTGTGGGAGGCAACTAAACCCAAAATATACAAGATGCCACTTGTAGTAGGCTGCAACCTGATTGCAACACCAACCTCGAAGTTGTAAGAAAATACTCAGTGTAAGATACAATCTGATTGAGGCTATGATGGAAGGACCCTTCAATGGCATGCTGAAACTCTCCAGGATCCCTAAACAAAAATTTTCAATCCCTCAAAAATCTTCTCCTTTGCATGTCCACTGTTGGGAACGGGTTCCCCCAAGAGTAGTTTTGGGGCTAAAAGCCCATGTTTTGGGACAATTTTGTAATAAAGTTGTAAAGTATCCGCATTTTATGGTCGTGGAGCACGGAGGTGTCAACAACCATAAAGGGTTGTCTGCCCTTATTTTGTAAAGTGTCATGTCGGTTGTAAAGATCTACCCATGGTCTACGGACCATGGGATTGTATAAAAAAGGAGCTAAGTAAGTAAGCTCTAAGTAGCAAAGTAGAGTTCAGATAGTTTCTACAAAGTGACCTAGTTTGGAGAAGTCTAAGTGTTCTCAAGTCTTAGCATAGGTAGAGGCTCTGTAGCTGAGTGCACAATGGCCTAGGGTAGAAGTCTGCAGCTGAATGTGCGGACCCTTGCAGTTGTGTGCGCATGGCAGATAGAGTCTGTATTGAACCAAAGATATCAATAAAGAGAAGTATTATGCAATTACTGTGTATTTTGTCTCTTTTAATGCATCTGATTATATTACGTTACGATCTAGGTTTATATTATAATGCTTATTTGATGTGTGAATGTATGTGATTATATCTGTTAATTGAACACAAGTAAGAATATCAGTTTACGCGACGATAACTGTAATTGGTTAGTAGAATAAGTAAACACTTAAGATAACTTGTGAACCTATACAATACATAGTCATAGAGGTGCGTAAGTGCTTGAACCACTGGTTAAGGCTGCGAGAAGGTCAGTCGTATACCTTCGTGAAGGTACTGAAGGATGAGATAGGAGGTAAATCAATAAGCCCTAAGGCTTAGTGACCTACGCGAAAGCAAGATCAGGGAGTATAAACCGACATCACGACCATCTCAGGGTGCAGAAATTTGGTTCCAACATCCCCTCATACTGCTTCAGGTGAGACTTCGATCCTCGCTCTGCGGGCTAATGCCGAAAGGGCCAATAGTGTAGGGATTTGTTTGGCTGACCAACGCTGAACCTGGGTCAGGGCCTACAAATCCAACAAATGATTTCATTTCTAGGACGGGGATATGCATGAGAGATGTATGATGTTGTATCACTGGAATCGAACTAAGAAAGAAATTGAAGGCTGGTTGGATAGAAAGATCCACGAATTTGCGGCGCAGGAGAACAGAAATCTGCGACTGACGAAGGAACAGTGGCTAGACAAGTACCTATCTACAGAAATGCACGAGATCTTTTTCTGTTCCTTTCCAGTTGAGTTATACGAGTGGATCGCGAAGCTAGCGGATAGCCAAGGAAGGTGGAGGCTTGATGGTCCTATTGTATGGATCTCGGAGTTAATACACAGACTAGAACCCTCTAAGGATAAGATTTCCCGTGTTGTTGATCATTGGCTCAATCGTATCATAGAAGTGTTTGTGACTGAGTTCAGGGTCGATACCTTAGTCAGTTACAATGAGGTGGAGCGATGCTTTTTCAAGGGTCCGCGAGGTAAGTACTTGAAGTTTTTAAATAATTGGATTAAGATGTTATTGTGCGAAAGGCGGGTTATGCAACTACCTTGATGTTAGGAGATAAGCGAAGTGGAAAGACTTACAGGAACGAAGGAAGAAAGGGTCCTGAATATAGCCCAATAATTTCACCTCCTTTGAGTGACGACGAGGGAGTAGCGTAGGCTTCTCTGCAAAGTGCAGTTCAGTTGATAAAAAAAGGGTTCTCGCAAATACCACATCCTCCTACACCACCTCCACCTTCACCACCATCACCTGCAACTTCACCCACACCTCCACCACCTCCACCTTAGCTCAAAATGGAAAATTCATTAAAGCTTCCATTGTTTAAGGGCTTGGGAAATGAGGACACGGACCAGTTCTGGTTTGTCGTGAAAGCTGTCTGGGAAGCTCAGGGCGTCACAAATGATCACATGAAGAAGGCGACATTGGTTAGTGCTTTGCAGGATCGCACGCTAACTTGGTACATCAAGTACTCTAATGATAACCCAAACGTTGCATTGGTAGAAATCCAGACTGTGCTGAATAAAGAGTTTAGTAGGCCTAAATCTGAGGTGCAGTCGATTGTAGGGTTCAAAGAAATCGTGATGAAGCTAGGAAAGACACCTTGGGAGTTGGATCAGAGGCTGAAGTGTACAATTCGTGAAGCTAGTATGAATTTAACAGATGGGCGGCACCGCGAATGGTTCGTGGCTTCACTCTCGCCTCATCTAAGGGCTGCGCTATCACAACAGAAGATTACAACCCAGGAAGAAGCCTTGGAGATTGCAATAAGACTTCATGAAATGCCAATGCAAGATTCGAATCTAGGGGTTCAACAGATCCACGCGCAGTTATGAGATCTTTGCTTAGAACTACAGGGATTAAAGAATAACAAGACGATTCGACCAAAGGTGCATGAAGAGCTATGGTGCCTAAAATGTAAATGTTAGGGCATGACAAAGACCACTGCCTAGTATTTGCGAACTATATTGCAGGAGGAGGACCGATGCCTTTGAGGCTAAAAGCCCAAGCAGGGATGAGTGCGGGGCCTGTGTTGTGGTGCGCTATATGTCAGGTAGCAGGGAAACATACGATTGATAATTGTCATTTGCTACAGAAGTTTGTACTAACACCGCAATAGTTGCTCTGCAAATTATGTAAGTCGGTAGGGCATGATGAGCGCAATTATCAGAGTTATGAATTGATGATGGATAGAACACCCACCTTTAGAGTTCAGGCAGAAATGCAGCCTCTTGACTTGGGCGTTGGGGTGGCGCGGACGAGGCGGAGGCAGAGGAGGACCTCGCAAAGGTCGGGGACAACTAATCTGTTCCAATTTTGGAGGACCGGGACACTATGCCTATGAGTGCACTAACCCAACATGTCCATTGTGAAAATATTGTACTCAGTTTGGTCATGAGACTGAGGATTGTCCTACAATGATAGCAAGGATACGAGAAAAAGGGGTGCTACCTCCGCAGCCGACTTAGAACCTGCAGATGATGAGGGTTGAGCCTTACGAAGAAGATCCGAATGTGAATATAGTGCTACGAAGTGGAATTGCAATGGGTGATGATAAGGGGAAACAACCGAAAGACAGTGCGTGGGTTTGCAAAGCTCCAGAGAAGGAGGCTGCATTTGATTTGGAGCACACATGCGAAATGTTCATGGAAGCAAAGAAGAGCTTCACTGAGGCCTCTACCTTAGGAAGCCAGGATAAACCTATTGAAGAAATGGACCCTTCTATGCGTATGACCTTTCTAGAGACCCACATGAAGCAGCTGCGCGATAGAAAGGTTGGAAAGGGGTTACAAGAACTTATAAATAGATGCGTTGGAAACACTCCGGGTGAACTGCGCGTGGTACGGAAGATTGGTAAGCATAAGGCAAGGGCCAGATGCAAACATTTTGCCAAAGAAGACTTGGGAGTAGATGGGGAGACCCGTGCTGCAGTGGTCTCTGATTCAGTTAAGGATGGAAAATCAACAAAAGATCATCCCCATGGGACAGTTGTAGGGAGTAACTCTAGATATTGAAGGCACAAGTGAATTGGTTGATTTTGAAGTAATAGAAACTGTGGATGACAACAACCCTACCCTGCACTCCTTGGCATTTATTGGGCTACTAACATGAACGGGATAATCAACCTAAAGAAGCAAAATGTGATATTTAAAAATAAATCGCTTCGCGTAGTAGTATCCCTAAATCCAGTAGAAGGATCATGTTATACTGAACTAGTCCGCGATTACGAAAGTGACGACAATTTGGACTGCATATATAAGATAACAACGCGAGACCAAGATTGGGTGAATCCGACAGCGAATGGACGATTATATGGGATCGCGAGAGTTCCTGCACCTTAGACTTGGATGAAGAATTAGAGTGCTGGTAGAATCAGCTACATGAAGTAACTACGTTGAGCTGTAACATGATGACCCAATTGCTACGCTATGTGTCGTCAGAGGTAAGAAATATACCCACTTATGATGCCTTGAATGATGTGGATGTGTTTTTGGATGCATTTGAGAGGGAAGTACCAGAGAAGAAATGCTTCTAGGCTTTGGACTAGGCACTGCGCGCTACGCTCGCAAGATGGTGGGGTACGCACAAGGGTAGTTTTGATGATTAGCGCGAATATAGGAGGTTGATGAGAATATGTTTTGGGAAGGTGAAGGTACGGGTGATGGACGAGTATGACGGGAAGGATGATCCATGTGAACACCTGGCCAAATGGGCTAAGGCTTATGGAGCGAAGCCCCAACCTGAATGGGTGCACTTGTTCTGCCACACCTTGAATGTCATCCCAATGAACTGGTAATTGGAGACAGAGCTCCACCATGGCACAAAAGAATGGGATATTTTGCATGAAGGATTCATAATGACGTTCAACTTCAAAGATGGGTTTGACTGTATTGACGAAGTGCTACAAGAAGTTAAAGTAGTGATATTTAGGATACCGCAGAATCCTTTGGATCTGATTTAACTTGATTGGACTACTCAGCTGAGCCACGTGCTAGAATGCTATAACGTGACTATTGAAGAAGAAGACGAGGACCCCTAAAAGATTAATATCCCTGAAACCAAGGGTCACTGCGAGGTCGAGGGACTGTAGATCGAAAATCCTCATATAACCGCGCTACTGAAAACTAAACAAATAAACATTGGCACGAAGGCGAAGCCCAAATTCACGAAGATTGGAGAGCACTAGGATGACGCAATGGTAGATAAGGTCGCTGAATTTCTCCGTGAATACCAAGATTTGTTCCCTACCAAGTTTATAGAGTTAAAGGGGATAATAGGAGACCTAAGCATTATGAAGATCACGTTAAAACTTGACGCGAAGCTGGTTAAGCAAAGACCTTACTGTCTCAATCCAAAGTATAAGGAGAAGGTCCACTTAGAGTTAGATAAGGTGCTCACGGCATGCATCATTGAACCTGTAGAGGAATCTGATTGGGTGAGCCCAATGGTGGTACAGGAAAAGAAGTAAATGGATGAAATAAGGATATGCGTAGATCTTAGGAAGCTGAATGACACTTGTGTGCATGATCCTTTCCTGACTCCATTCACTGATGAGGTATTGGATAATGTAGATCGCTAGGAATCATACTCCTTCACTGATGGGTTCTCTGGGTACCACCAAATCAAAATCATGCCTGAAGATCGAAGCAAGATGACCTTTGCGACTGAATGGGGATGTTTTAAGTACACTGTAATGCCTTTCAGATTAAAAAATGCACCTGTGATTTTTTCTCGCGTAGTCATTGCTGCATTCAAAGACTTCATTCATAAGTTTCTAGAGGTTTACTTTGATGACTGGACTGTGTTTGGGTTGGTAAAACACCATGTGACAAGTTTACGCTTGATGCTAGATACTTGTTGGAGGTACCAGATTGCACTAAATCTGAAGAAATGTTTGTTTTATGTCCCTTTTGGGGTTTTTCTGGGTCATGTGGTATGCAGACAGGGATTGATGGTAGACCTTGTGAAGATCCCAGTGATAATTAACCTGGAGGTCTCAAGGAGTGTGAAATAGCTGTGAGTAATGTTGGGACATACTAGGTACTATAGGAAGTTTATCAAGAGCTATGACCAGATCACCACGCCTATGGAGAAGTTGTTGAAAAACGATGTCACTTTCTATCTGTCACGCGGAATGGGTTATATTTGCGGACAAATCCAACCTTCCTAGGAGTCTAAGACTCTCTAATGACAAACAAACCAAACAAGAACTATCCTTCTCTAGATACACATCATTCTACGAGAATTCAAATGTTTTCGATCTT
>APFE030987354.1:68186-88176 GCA_000404065.3 Pinus taeda
CCGTACACGCAGGCAAGGTAGAGAGAACCTGCGTACCCAGAGATAAACATGTTTTCAAGTGACTTTCTCTCTTTTGAAGTTTTGACATGAAGAGCAGAGGTATGGGGCTTGACAAAGAGGACAATATGGCTATTGATGGGGCCATATAACTGCAGATAGTCAAGGTGACAAAATTCAGTGTAACACTATCGGAACAAGGAATGTTAGAAAAGCTTGGATGTGTTGAAAGAAAAAATGATCATCCCGTCGATTTTAGTCTTCCCGGATTGGAAGAAAGAGTTTCATGTACATGTAGACACATCATGTATTGCACTGGGAGCAGTATTGACACAGGTTGGCGAAGGAGAATTGGACCATCCTATAGCATTCAGAAGTAGGAAGTTATCCATGGCTGAGAAGAACTATTCCACCACCGAGCGCGAAGGAATAGCCATGGTATACACGCTCCAGAAGTTTTGACACTATTTGCTGGGGGGACATTTTAAGATGTATACAGATCATTCTGCGTTGAAATACCTAGTCAATAAACCTGTGTTGGGGGGGGGGGTCTGCAGATGGTTGTTATTGTTCAAGGAGTATGATTTTGAAGTCATTGTGAAGCCTGGATGATTTAGCGGGACCATATCATCTGTCACACATAGAAAGAAGAGAGGAGCCCACTAATTTGGAGGAAGGATTGCTTGACACACAACTCTTTATAGTGCACGTTGCGGATGGTCACTTTGAAGACATCATACACTTCCTGACGACAGGAACTGTCCCAGAAGGCTATACCACCCAACAAAAAAGGGAGTTAGTAGTGCGCGCGACAAAATTTTCTGTCATTGCCAGACATTTGTACAAAATGGGGTTTGATGAAGTATTGTGACGATATGTACTTGAGTTTGAAAGAAGCAGTATCCTCGTGGACACTCATGGGAGTGCCATGGGAGGGAATTACGCAGGAAGGGTGATTGTGCAGACGATTCTATGCGCAGGGTTGTGGCGGCCAACCCTCCATAAGGATTCAAAAGCCTACTGCAGGGCATGCGACATGTGTCAAAGGACTGGCAGGCCATCGCAGAGAGATGAGTTTCCTCTGAATCCACAGATGACGTTGCAACCTTTCGGGAAATGGGTAATAGATTTTGTAGGACCAATTCAGCTTTAAGGAAAGAAGACGGGTGCGCGGTACATTATCACCGCGACTGAGTATCTGACTTGATGGGCGGAGGCACAACCTGTGAAGGACTTCACAGGTGCGACTACTGCAAAGTTTCTCTTTGAGTATGTATTGATGTGATTTGGGTGTCCAAAGTTTTTGATGAGTGATCGTAGTATGCACTTTCTAAAGGAAATGATCAGTGCGCTGACGGAGGAATTTCAGGTATATCACTAGAAAAGTACACCTTATCACCCATAGGCTAATGGGACAGTGGAAGCATTCAATAAGATACTAGAGAATGCACTGACAATGGTTTACAATGCTCAACGAAATGATTGGGATCTGCGCGTACCTATAGTACTATGGGATTATCAAACGACATGCAAAAAGTTGACTAGACAAACACCCTTTAGGCTTGTATATGGTGTTGAAGCAGTGATGTCAATGGAATACATTGTGCCTAGTCTGCGCATAGTGGCATTCATGGGTATGACGGATCGCGGAGCCCTGGAAGAGAGTCTTGCACAACTTGCTGAGCTTGAGGAAGAAAGGTTTCTAACTGGATTTCAGCAGCATGTAAAAAAGGATTGTGAAAAATCATGGCATGATCGACACATTAAGTTGCGCACCTTTAAGGTAAATGATCTGGTTTTGTTATATGACAACAAGTTTGATAAATTTCCAGGGAAATTTAGGATGCACTGGCTGGGGCCCTATGTCATCAAGGAGATTACCGACGGTGGAGCAGTTTAGTTGGTTAAATTGAATGGAGATCCCTTCCCAAGAAAGGTGAAAGGCAACCGATTGAAGCCATACATTGGTGATTAGGCCAGGTGAATATATGGAGGTAGCACAATCTTAGCACTCTAGGCAGCTGAAAGGAGGCGTGAGACTATAAACTACACTGCTCGGGTTGGGAAACTGCGCGATGGGGGGACTGCGTGGAACGAGGAGATGTCACGGGGTTCACAATAGCACGGAAAGAGCTGTGCTACCCAAGGAAAAACCACGCAGGTCAGCCAGAAAGTGACCGCTAAAGTCATTGTTCATGATTTGATGATGAAAACATCACCAAATGGAGTGGGGGGGGCAACATTTAAGACGAAATTTAGGGGTAAGATCCTTGAAAATCTACAACCAATTTGGCATTAAAGAACTGATTTTGGGGGGAACGGTTGGATTTGAATCCAAAATGGCCTATAAATTACATGTGGCTGCCCAATGAAAAACACTTGGAATTTTGAGCATTGAGTTTGTGAGCTCTCAGACGTGCATGAACCATGCATTCTTCGAAGCATTGATTGACTGGCTAGCGTTCAATCAATTTCTAGAGTCTAACCGTAACATCATCCGTGAGTAGGATCAGAAGCTATGGATGCTGAAGTAGTGACAACTGAGGGGGTTGTGCCGGAAGTTGTTATGGAGGCAGAGGGAGCTGCCTCAGAGGTTGTAGAGATACCAACTGAAGTCCCCAAGTCACCACATACACCTAGAGAAAAGCCTACCCTGACCAAGGAGAGTGCGAAGGACAAGAAAGACAGGCTGCGACACCAGTGCATGCATCACCTAGGAGTAACCCACAGAAGGACAAGCTCACCACACAAGAAAAGGGTAAAAATATTAACTTGGAATAGGAGGAGGACGAAATTTAGGACATCCCAATGGATGATGAGGATGTTGGGGTGGAAGTGGAGGACGTTGAAGTTGATGGTTCTGACCCTATTACTAAATTGCTTGAATACATCCCTCCACACAAGGGAAATACCAAGGTGCCGAAGGACATTGACAAAAGCAAGGTTTCCTTGCACACACCTCTGATGCCAGACGAGATTGTCTTTGAAGGACCGCACTTGGGGTGGGTTTTGCTATTGAAATTGGAAGACTGGGACTTAGCTGACCTTGACAAGTTCCCTCAGTTGGCAACAGACCAACTAATGCACCGCGTTGTTCATACAACCACCGGGATGACTGCGTTGGAACCGCAGAAGTGGCTCAAGGGTGTAGACAAGGCAGGTCTGCTCAACCTACTATGGGTGCCACACTACAATTGCACACCCATTACATTAGTGGTAATCAAGTAGTTGTTATGATTGGTGCACGATGGGTGTCTGTGGTTGGAGGAGCCGATACCCATCACGGACATGTTGATCCATAGGATCACGTGGTTGCCATATACAGGGTATAATATGACCATGATGTTTGGCGAAAAAGGTGGCGAGCATGCCCTCGCGGAGAGCATGAAGGAGAAATTCAAGCTCGCAAAGAAGCTGTGAGGCTATGCCATCTCAAGTATCTATGACCCTGTGGTCGAGGTGGCCATGTAGATTTTAGTAGGAAAAGTTAAGTGGAAGTGTCGCGAAGATGAAGTGCCAGCACACATCATCACTCTAGCGGCCCAATGTGCAGAAGGATTTCAGTTTAATTGGGTGTGCTATCTCTGCAGTGAGTTCCTCACGAACTGCTGCGAGGCACAGGGGCTCAACAAGACCTTCCACTATGCATGGCTCTTGTTGTCCATTATGTTGATAGTCTGGGAGTTGCCTGAAGACAGTCAATTTCCCTCGTTCAAGCTAGACTTGCCAGAAGCGGCAAAGTACGCTTCACTGTGGGCATCTAAGGATGCTCAATGCATCAAGAATAGCAAGATCTTTTGGATCTTGATGGAGATGAATGTACAAATGGCTATCAACTGCAAGCCATGGTTGTTGCCTACTGTTTTTGAAAAAATGCAGGAGTACGTGGAGTTCAAGGCAGATTTTCACCACGTATCGATCAGGGCGAGGAAGGACCCTGAGCAGAAGTGACACAAATTTCCTTACTTAGCAACTGATGATGTGATCGATGCAATTCTTTATCACTGGTCGACAGAGTGGCACACTACCTCAGACTCGGTGGAGGGATCGAGCAAGTCCACCGCGCAACACAAAAAGCAGGAGGCCAAGCTCAAGATGACATAGCTAGCCGAGAAGAGGAGGAAGGAGGTCAATGACAAGGCCCAGGCAGAGTGCGATGCCACGCAGCAAGCAGAAGAGTAGACAGGCATAGCAGAGCACGGCCCTGATAGAGGTCAAAAGTCACCCTCACTCGAAACAAATGAAGAAACGGAGTGGAACCGCAGATGGCATCATTTCGTATCAAGCGTCCAAGAGGACAGGAAAAAGTTGGGCCGCGGAAGAAATCTAAGGCTAGCAAGACGTCGATGGACCCAATCACCATAATAGAGGGAGATTTGAATGAAATTAGATATACAGTTGCAGGATTCCACCGCGGAGGTACTCCAACAGTTCGAGTAGCAACAACATCAAGCATTGGGGGCCTTTCAGATGGGTCTGCGTGAGCTATAGATCCATGCATCATAGACCGATGCGACGTCGACCAGCTTTGCCATCGGTACTTCAAAAGCCATCAGGATGTTGCAAACGAAGGACTCCCAAGCGATAGTGCTGCCGGATGGAGCACTGACCACAGAGATAGAAGCTGACAGGACCACTATCAGCACCCTCAAGGGAGTAGGGCTGAACTTGGTAGTGCTTCCTGGCAAGGAACTTCACCTACTATAGGATGGGGTGATCACAGAATTGATGGCCCGCGAACAATGCGCTTTGTAGGTGATCATTGAGAATAAGATCAATAATGCACATATGGCCCTACATCGAGACACCGCCCTCACTTCCATGATGGAGCTTATTAACACAAATTAGCGCATGATTAAGGCCGTGAGGGAAGCATGCTGAATGGTCCCCGAATTGGCCATTCGTGATGAATAGGTCCACAAACTTGCTATGGGGGTGTGCGACACCCGTACAGAGTTGGCCAAGGTTCAGTTGGAGTTGAACCTGCAGATTGCAGAGTTGGAATTGAAGGCCAAACCTTCAACTCTGCCGGAAGTAAAGGATCAATGTGCAACCGTTGTCACAGAGGTGATAGTGGAAGTAGACAGTGCAGTAGCGGACTGCACAAGGATGTTTGAATAGTCATTCGAAGTACTGACCAGTCTACAAGAAGATCCTAATATATAGAGGCTAGAGATAGAGGCACGAGAACTACAACAGTGCTACGACAAGGTGAAAGGGACAACGTGCACTATTGCAATCACACAGAGACTTGCGAAGCTGCAGGAGGCCAAAGCACTGAAGGAACATGTAAATGCAGCTCAACACAAAGAGGTAGTGCTGAAGGTGTGCTTGAAGCCTTGGTTGGAAGATGCCTATTTAATCATTGCCTCCATTGAAGACAAGCTTGCTAGTCTGCAGGCGACTCAGCAGAAGCTTCAGGATGACAATACAGGACCAACGATAGAGAAATTGGTTGCAGAAGTGAAGCAGGAGGATGTGCAGTGTACCGCTGAGGTGCTAGTCATACAAGTCGAGCTGGGAGGTCTTCGTGCTAAGATCTCCATGCCTGTAGAGTGACTCGAGGGTGAGTCACCATGTTTGTTTTGGGGGCCTATTGGGAACGGTTTCCCCCAAGAGTAGTTTTGGGGCTAAAAGCCGATGTTTTGGGACAATTTTGTAATAAAGTTGTAAAGTCTCCACATTTTATGGTCGCAGATCGTGAAGGTGTCAAGAGTCATAAAGGGCTTTCTGCCCTTATTTTGTAAAGTGTCATGTCGACTGTACATATCTACCCATGGTCTGCGGACCATGGGATTGTATAAAAAAGGATCTAAGTAAGTAAGCTCTAAGTAGAAAAGTAGAGTTCAGATAGTTTCTACAGAGTGACCTAGTTTGGAGAAGTCTAAGTGTTCTCGGGTCTTACCATAGGTAGAGGCTCTACAACTGAGTGCACAGAGGCCTAGGGTAGAATTTCGTAGCTGAATGCACGGACCCCTATATCTATGTGTGCAGGGCGGATAGAGTCTGTACTAAACCAGAGATATCAATAAAGAGAAGTATTCTACAATTACTGTGTATTTTGACTTTGTTAATGCATCTGATTATATTATGTTACGATCTGGGTTTATATTCTAATGCTTAATTGATGCACGAATGTATGTGATTATATCTGTTAATTGAATGCAAGTAAGAATATCAGTTTACGCGACGATAACTGTAATTGATTGGTAGAATAAGTAAACACCTAAGATAAATTGGAAACCTATACAATACATAGTCATAGAGGCGCGTAAGTTCCTAAACCGCTGGTTAGGTCTGCACGAAGGTCAGTTGTATACCTTCATGAAGGTACTGAAGGACGAGATAGGAGGTAGATCAATAAGCCCTAAGGTTTAGCGACCTGCGTGAAGACATGATTAGGGAGTATAAACCGACATCACTACCATCTTAGGGTGCAGAAACTTGGTTCCAACATCCCCCCATACTGCTTTGGGTTAGACTTCGGTCCGCGCTCCACGTGCTGATGCCGAAAGGGTCAATAGTGTAGGGATTTGTTTGGCTGACTAACGCTGAACCTGGGTCAAGGCCCACAAAGCCAACATCCAGTAATTTGAACCCTTGTTCCTTTTCTCTTAAGCAACAACAAATCCTCTAAGAATAAAATAAGAAACCTCGCCTTCACTTGTTGGTGTGATTCCACATAACTATATCTGTGTCACCTTTATCAAATTTAACTCTCCTTGACGTTCATTCAATTCCCAATTTATTAGTAGTCCTCCCATTTTTGTGAATTGAACAAAGTAAAAAAAAACTCACAGTAAGTTACAATATTGCAGGTCCTAACATAGTAGGCCGAGAGTCAGAAGCGGTTGGGGCTACCCTCCATTAGTGCACACTAATAATCATAGAAATGACCACGATATTTAGACTTGTCTGGAGTTGGCTCCCTCTGGTCTTTCCCTTGTGGTTAATTCATAATTCAATTCGTTTAAATGTCAACATGTATGGTTCCAACCAATGACAACTCTTACTAGAGTCTTGAATGAAACCCTCAATCCTTCCGCAAATCGGATATCAGCCAACCATGTAGGATGAAAAAAAATATGCCAAAGCCCGTCTTCCTTGCTAGCTGACTAGTCAACGAGTTCTACAATTCTTGTTTTGGTCAACTTAATCACCCCAAGGCATAAACCCTTCGACGATCATAGGAATGCCATTGGCTTTGACTTTGAATATGCTTGATGATTTTGTTTTTATATTCTCAATTCATGCCAACCCTTATCAATGTATGCTCTTCCAAAATAATTATCAATTCCTGCTCCTTGGGATCTAACTGCCTCTTGACACTATGCTTCCTTTTGAGTATTTCCTTTAAACAAAATATTTTCTTGCTTAGTACCCAACTCCTATGCAGTCTCACTTAAACAATACATGGGTGTTCACATCATTTGAGACACACACATATGTGCCAATGAAGTCAGACAAAGAGAACATTTACCTTAGAAAATATGGCCTTACGAGTGGACCTTTTCACACCCTTCATAGAATTACCACTAAGGCTACCAATGGATATCATAGAGGGAATCAAATGTGAGTAGCCTTCTAGTGACACGAGAATTTAAAAAATACACACATAGCTTTCCCCTTTACCTTTTCTTCACGAATATATATAATCACTGACATCAATCAATAACTGTCCTATCCAATCTACAAGTAAAATAAAAATACATTTGTAGAATGATTATGTAGAGAAATAAACCACTAGTATGGAGAGAAATTTCAAACCTTATTATTATCATAGAATATTTTAAGGTACAAAGTATTCCTTCGTAATGCACTGGGAGCTATCATCTGCAAATTCGTAAGCTTCTAATTCCTGGGAGACTTCTACCTCCACTGTCGCACACATATTTACATATATAAAACATTGGTTGGAAAATATATCAACAAAAATAGTAAAATGGGGCATTTTTCCAGTAGCCTAAAAACTTCTAGATTCCTATTCCTACACCTGTTATATTAACAAAGGCCCACTTGGCTAGTCATTAAACAAACTAACACCTCAACATAATTATAGTGAGACGGGATATTAACAATCTATAGTTCTAATTTGTACACAAAATAAAATCTCTCTTCTAGAATTTACATAGCCACCTTGGGGTCTTAAATAAAATAATTTTCACAAGGTGATGCTCCTGCATCAGGTTCCAACCTCAAGAATGAGTAATCTCCAACCTCATACATCATATAACATATATCAAACTAATATTGACGAGGGGTCATCAAACATATATTATAACTATACGGTCAACAAATATATATCAACTTCATACTAGCGTAGAGGTCATCAAACTTATATTAAACCTTGCCCCATATGCAAGGTGTGGGGTCAAATACGATGCAGTCATACAATAAAATACATACCACATATAATTTTTCCAACAAGACTCGACCATGGAACCTCCAACATTTTTTCCAGTGAGATAACCAATTTCCCTTTTTGCTACTAGATTATTTCCCTTTCCCAAAATCTTGCCATGTGCAGGCACAAAAATATTAACCACACAACAACAACACTCTGCAAAGTTACGACTAAGTGTCAAATGACCATAGTTTTTTCCATAGTTCCATAGATATTTCGTGCATTAAGAATTCACCCAAAACATATATCAATGTAACTACGAACTAGAGATGTGTTAATGTAAACCACACATCACATAATAATTCATCCTTTGCGGACTGTAAACTATGATCATAGATAAGTCACTGTAAACCATACATTGTCCTCTATGGACTCAGAATTGCAAAGATAGATGAATCATTGTAAAAAAAACATATAGAAACTCATCCTCTACGAACTCGAAGAAACAAGAGATGAATCATTGTAAACCATAAAGATTTGTTCTCTATAGAATCAAAGCAATAAGAGATGAGCCACTGTAAACCATAAAAAAATTCCTCCGTAAACTTGAAATTGCAACGAGAGATGAGTCACTATAAACCATATTTATAAAAACTTGTCCTTTATGGATGATCAGGTGCTCAGTATTTAGCTCAAAAATCAAACTTATCATATTGGATAAAAAACTATACGATTGCGTCCATCTCATTAAGACGATCGCAACACAATTTGTTTCACTGAAAAAGGAGTCCGGATGAAGGAGAAAAGGCCTGTTGTTCGTTTTCCTAAACAATTAAAAAAATTGCAGAATCGAGAGGTGACACTTGTCATAGCCCCATTGGGAGAAAACTAAAGAGGGTTCTCCTTTCTGATATGGTAGTCTAGTTATCAAGGGGAACCTTCTTCAGTTTTTGCCCAATGGGATTGTGACAAGTGTCACCTCCGGATTCGCCTGTTTGGTTGTGTGAAGGTGAAATTGCCTAAGTGGTCCTAAGGTAAAATTTGAAATTACTTTTCTTTAAATATTATTAGTTATTATATATATAACTATTATTTGTATTATATATTTTTTATAACTAACTAACAACTAAATATATATATATATATACTATATATATATATATATAATATAATTATATATATATATATTATATTTATATATATATATCCTAAATCCGCATACATACATATTAAATGCGCATTTTTAAATGTTTTATGGTCAAAATCCACATTGAATTCAGAGGTTCCAAACTATATACAAAGTGCAATGTTTTATATTGAGGTGCAATGCATTATTTGGAAAAATATATATGGGATGGCTGGAGGGCGGGTTTGAACCCATGACATCCCCCTCCCAATTCCAATGTGTTACCATTGAACCATGGAAAACATGTTTGAATGGAGGCCCCAACACATTTATTAATGCGACAATGTATTCCGGTGGTAGGAGAGGAGGGAGCCCGCCCTGCGGACCAGGGTCCCCCCCCCCCAATGCGACCAAGTGCCGAAACCAAGGGTTAGGGCCAGTGCTAAGCGTGCCCATAATCAAACTTAATGGCTAATTAACCCTCTGTTAATGTTAGATTAAGTTGACAGATATTTTGGAGGAAGCACCAAGTTCGGAAGAAATGCCAGTTTTGGTGGTGCTAACTGGAGTCTCCTTAAGATTTAACGGGGTTTCCTAGGGAAAAATTGAATGAAGCATATATTACTCAATTTTCGACCAATTTTGGAAACTGAATAGTCAATTTTGGATGATTTCAATCTTATGAACTCATTGGTACATGTTGCAGAGGCAATAGAATACTTCTATAGGTTATTTTTCCACAGGGAAGTTGAGGGAAGCCGAAGGCCACCAGGGAAGGGGGTCATGCCCAAAGCAGCCAGAGTCAATTTTCAAAGATCTAATAGTCATTTTTGGCTAATTTCGACATTATGAACACATTGGTGTAGGTACCAGGAGCCATAGAGCTTTGTAAAAAATAAATTTTCCACATTGAGCTAATACAGAGGCCCAAGTCATGGAAGCTGGACCAAGGAGATGTAGCCCAGGAGGGGTGAAATCCTTCATCAAAACACTATGCTAATGTGTCTCTCTGATGGTTTTTTGTACTGTACATGTTTACTGTTCATTATTCATTTTTGAAGCTATTTTTCTCATGAATGTCTTGTTTAACTCAAGGAAATTTACTTGTTTGTAAGCACCAACAACTAAGGAAACCTGAACACAAAAAGTAATACGAAAGCACATGTTTTTAAGTCTGTAATTGTTATTAGCACAACAAAACTAATAATCCAAAAATATATCAATTTGGTATCAGAGCAAAGGTTGAATTGCTTGATTTATTGAGTTTGTGCAATTAGGGTTTTAATGGTTGCAAAATTGTGATGCTTACAAGGTTAAAGTTGCAGAAATAAGAAGGGAAGTTATTGGTTGCAATCTTGAGGTAATGCCCAAAAGAAGGAGAGCCAGAAGGCCACAATCTCCACCACCCAAATTTTCAATTCTAGCTGCACTTGAAACTCCTCAAGTTTTTCTTTCAATTGAATTGAAGAGGTACAATCAGTACAAATTTCTGAGCCTGAATCCATAGCCATTATGTATGGAGAAAGAGAGCCTGAAGGTCCCTATTCAAAAGAGGAAGAATTCAAGAAAGCTTTCTACACTTTGACTGAGATGGTTAAAGTCCTTTATGAAGAGAGGAACACTAGAATGGTTGGAGAGAGTTCTAAACCTCCACATGGAGAAGGAAGCTCAAAGAACAAAAAAGATGAGAATAAGGATTCCAAAGGGAATGGTGGAAATCCACCTCCATCTCCACCATCCTCATCATCTTCCTCATCATATCCATCATCTCACACAACATCACCTTCCACTACCACCACTAAAACTTCCCATACTCATTCCAAAACCCCAAAAGGAAAGACTCTATTACTGAAATTAGACATAAAATTCGAACTTCCCATGTACAATGGAGATGTGAATGCAGAAAAGTTGGACAATTGGATTCGATGGATGGAGGTATACTGCAGAATTCTGAACCTTCAAGAGGACGACATAAATATCTAGTTGGCTTCACTGAGGCTAGAAGGAGTTGCACTAGTTTAGTGGGAAGAAAGGACTCAAGGGAAATTATAATCCATGGTAAGATATCCATCACTTGGGTTGAATTTTTTTATGCAATTAAAAGACAGTTTTATCCTTTAGCCTTTATGGAAAAATCCATTATGAGTTGGCAAAACTTTAGGAAACTTAAAGGCCAAACAATCCAAGATTATACACAGGAGTTTAGGAAAAGGGCTTTATTATTAGGAGTGAATTTAAATTCCCAAGGTACACTGCTGAAATATATTGGGGGTTTACATTCCTATCTTAAACACACTATTATTATGTTCAATCCAACTAATTTGGATGAAGTATGTGTGCAAGACATACATCTTAAATCTAGAGGGAAGAACACTTATGAAGAGAATAGTAATAAAAATCCACCTAAAGGTAAGGAGAGAGAAAGGAGGAAAATGGAAGGGAAAGAAGAAAGCAAGTGTGAGGAAAGAAGGGGAGAAAATTACATGCAAACACTATTCCAAAGAGGGGCATGATGAAGCCCACTGCTGGAAATTGCATCCAGAAATGAGACCAAATAAGTTCAAAAATAAATGGAAACAGAAAACCACTACTATGAATCAAGAAGATTTAGGTTCTGAATCAGGTGATGAAAACAAAATCAATGTCTTGGAAACCAAAGGAAAACAAGATATTGCAAGCACTAGTTCCCAAAACTGTAACACTACTACTACTCCAAATGAAAAAAGACGAATTGAGTTATTTCATGTTGGGGTCATATCTAAACACACCAAGATTGACACACTCTTCGATAGTGGGTCACAAGCGAATATAATATCTGAAGACTTAGTAAACATATTGAAATTTGAAACTGTACCTCACCATAAAAAATACCCTTTGGGATGGAAAACAAGGGACACCATTCTATAGGTTACAAGAAAATGTTTGTTTAAGTTTGCAATCACTGCAAATTTTCTTGACGAAGTAGAGTTAGATGTGGTGCTGCTTGATATCTCATGTGTGGTGTTGGGTAGTCCATATTTGTATGACCGGAAATAAGTCTTTTACCGCCATGAAAACAAGTATCACTTGTTTAAGGATGGTGTGGAGTATATAGTGAGAGCCCATCACAAAAAGCTGAACATTTCTTTGGTTAATGCAGGACAAGCAAAAAGACTAGTGAATTCAAGTAAAAGTTTAGTACTTCTCATGTTCAAGCCAAATAATGATATTGTTTATGAAAATTTTGTTGCATGTAATGCAAGTTTCAATTCTGATTTTGTTGGTTCAGTTCATCAGAGTGATGAAGTATTTCAGGTTGTGAAAGAATCATCCTTTAAGGAGAAAGAAACTTCACATGAAATATCTTTACAGCAAGAGGTTTCTCTTTGTGATGTTAGCATGCAAGGGTTGACAAAATTGCAAAGTGTAGAGACACCAATGCAATGAAAAAGTTTATTGAACAATGGGCTCATACAATCATCCCTTACACCATGTTGGGCACTGATGGTTATGGTGCCAAAGAGGAATGGTAAGTATTTCAAGGAAGAGGACAAAAGGAGTATTTTTCGCCAAAGCAAAGTTGTAAAAAGAGGTCAGTGCAAGAATATAAATAATACCAAACAAAAATGGTTTGTATGGATTTTAATGTTGTATGTTATCTGTAGCACTTCTATTACATACATGTATTTGAATTATGGAAAAAAGAGTGCTTTCTTGAAGAAATTGTCCACTTGGGTGACATAAACATGTTTAGAAATTTTTCTTATGCACATGTCATCTATGAAGGAAAATTGTTTAATGTTTTGAAGATATCAAAGTACAAGTTGGGTTTAACTTCTTTGATGCATTTCGGCCATGATATTGGAGGAGGTAAGTTGAAGGCAAGCCTCTCCAAGTTGGATGCCATTGTTGGTTGGTCAATGCCCAAGATCATCATTTTGATAAGAGGTTTGTAGGAAGTAGCCCAATGTTGGAGGAGAATTGTTGTTGACATTTCTTCTTTCGAAGCTCCTTGGCATGCATTGTCATGTGTGTGCAAAGTTTTCCAATGGGGAGGAAAGCAACAAGAGTCATGTGTTGCTTCAAACCAAAAGATCAGTTCAATTCTTTTTTATGCTCTTTCAAACTTGAAAGGTTCATTTGAGTTTCAGGTTTATGTAAGAAACTTCACCATCTTATTTCATTTAGAATATTTTCATGGTGTAAATATTAAGTTGCATTGATCCATGCACTTTCATTGGATGGATACTTGTCAAAAATTTCACTTGGTTCAAAGGTAAAAAAGAGGTATAAGAAGCAAGTTTATGGTTATGCCTTTTAGGCATATTGGTTATGTAACTGTTGTATTCAGGCGTCGTTATGTTTTACATGAAAGTTATGTTCAAAAAATTTCATACTTTCAAGATGTACAATCGAGCTTGACTCATGTAAACCAAGTAGTGAAATTTGTCATCCATTTGCATTATATTTTGTTATGTCGTCTTGATAAGAAGGATGCTTCCTTTGATGGCGACATGGATAAAACCATGATTTTTTATGAACAACTGGAAATGGTGGAACAAATAGTGCAAGATCAACTTTAAAAGGGAAAATACAAGTAGAGGTATTATGTCAATTACAGGTTTCAAGTCGATGATGCAAGCTGGTTTCATTTTTGAAAAAATAGGCTTCAAGTTGTTGAACAAGGAGAGAATGATTAGATTTCACATTCTGAATGCATTCCTACATAATTTTTGAATCAGTTTCAACAAGATGCCATCCGTGATAGAAGAACGAGGTCCACAAGGCAAGTGAATGTTGATTTCCTTAGAGAGGAGCTCAAGGAAACAAATTCATCAAAAGCCAATTGGATCAAGCTTGAAAAGGTGAGGGGGTTGTACCCTCATCTACTTGTCAGATAATAGTATCTTTTGGGGTCCAAAAGACTTAGAGTGGGGAGGAATGATAAGGTGCTCAATATTTAGCTCGAAAATCCAAATTCTTAGATTGGATCGAAAACTATACGATTGCATCCGTCTCGTCAAGACAATCACAACACAATTTGTTTCACTAAAAACGGAGTTTGGATGAAGGAGAAAAGACCCGCTGTTTGTTTTCCTAAACAACTTAAAAAATTGTAGAATAGGACAAAATGATGACATGGCAGTCGAGTCAGTAGTCGAGTCAACAAAGGGAATCTTCTTCAGTTTTTTCCCAATGGGGCTGTGACAAGTGTCACCCCCAGATTCGACAGTTTAGTTGTGTGAAGTTGAAATTGCCTAAGTGGTCCTAAGGTGAAATTTGAAATTATTTTTATTTAAATATTATCTATATAACTAGATTATATTATATATATATATATATAAATATAAATAATTTAATTAAATCCTAAATCCGCATACATATTAAACGTGCATTTTAAATGTTTTATTGACATGCATTTTTAAATGTTTTATGGTCAAATTTTGCATTGAATTCAAAGGTTCCAAACTATATACAAAGTGTAATGTTTTATATTGAGGCACAATGTATTGTTTGGTAATATATATATGGGATAGGTGGAGGACAAGTTTGAACCCGTGACCTCCCCCTCCCAATTCCAATGTGTTACCATTGAACCATGACATACACATTTGAATGAAGGCCCCAACACATTTATTAATGCGATAGTGTATTCTGACGACGAGAGAGGAGAGAGCCAACCCCCCCAATGCGACCAAGCGCTGAAACTAAGGGCTGGGCCAGCGCTAAGCATGCCCATAATCACGCTTAATGGATAATTAACCCTCTGTTAATGATGAATTAATTTGACGGAGATTTTGGAGGAAGCTCCAAGTTCGGTGTTGGGTGCCAGAATTACACTTAAGTAAACTCCTCAACACTTAAATTTTCAACCTAGGGGATTCATAAACTTAGATATGAAGCACATGCAATGCCAGAGATGGTATGAATGTTTCTAATATCAACTCCCACTTTCTTTAAAGGAAAAATTGTAGAATCAAATGATAGAGAAAAAAAGGCAACTCGAACCATCAAAATAATCTAAGGTTAGAACAAGAAGAAATGTACTTGCAAAAGAGATTCAAAACCAAAAGGAGGCAATTACTCTAGTAGACTATTGATTAACTACTGAGAATGTGTTATCTTTAGCAAAGACACCTTAATAGTCCTCAACAGATGGGCCTTTCAAACCTACTTATGTAAAGATGTCCTTCTCGCAAGAACCGATCTTGCATTAGTGCAGGAACAACGATTTATGCAGAAGGTGTAAAATGATGTCTGTACTAAAAGTGCCTTTCTTCGTGCAAGGGTTTGAACTTTCTCAAGTCGAAAACACTCAAATCTAGTACCAAGAAACTGGTTCTTGTACCTGATCAGAGCTTCTTACACTTTAACTTTTAATTCTTGAAACCAATGCTTAATTGTTGCAAGTGTTATGAAACCAAATTGCATATCAAAAAGATGAATGTCTGTAGAAATAAAGAAACAATCTTTTTAATTTATCCTATTATGAAATGTTAATGAAAGCAAGAAAGCTATTAGAAGTAAACTAAAGAGGCTTACTGCATCACAATATCTAGCATTGGTGTGGAAACAGTTCTTCTACTCAGACCAGGTGGGGGAAACCAAACCAAACGTGCAGAAAGTGAACCAGGCAGGGAAAACCAAACAAAATGTGCAGAAAGTGAATAGCACACTAACGTGCACTGGTGCAGGCAATTTCTCCTACTCGAACTATGTGGGGAAACCAAGCCAAACGTGTAGAAAGTGAATAGCACACCAATGTGCACTGGTGCAGGTAATTTCTCCTGCTCGAACAAGGTGGGGAAAACCAATTCAAAATCAAATGCAGAAAAGGAAATTTAACTACTTCACGCTGCAGATCTGCTTTCACTCAGACATAAATTCAAATGCTGTAAATTAAATCACACTTGGCAGTTCAAAAACATAAATTACAAGAACAGAAAAGAGGGAGAACGTGCTGGGTTGGCTGGGCCCTAGCCAACTAGCAAGTTTCCCTTTCAAATGGAAATGCTACTCAGTACTGTATCAATTCATCAACAATTAAACATAAAACTAAGATTCATGAAACATAAGGGGGAGCTCCCTTTCTTATTAAATCATCAAGGAAAATACATGCGTGATTACATATCCAACCCAGATTTGGGTGATAACAAAAGGCAGGCCTGTTACCGCCTTCCTGGTTCTATCTCTGTTCTATGCAACTCTATCAACCATTAAGCATTTTGTCCTATTTACATTTCTCCTTATATAGATCCTTGGACGAAGGCCAAAAGGATCATTTAACTTGTTACATAGCCGATTGCAGAATAAGATTTCGTTACAACAAATTACATAACCGATTGAAAAATAAGCTTTCGGCCTTCAAAATTAGGCATTTTAACAGAACAGGCCGTGGCTATCTCCAACTATTCGTTCCTCCTAAGTCCAATCTCAACTACTCTAGATTGCGTTGTTGTCATAACTGGGACTCGTTTGCCTTCAGATATGTTCTATTGTTCATGGCTAAGGCGGTGCAAAATTAGGTAGCAATCAAAGAGATTCGGATTTGCTACCAAGATTCGCGGCGCCGACACTGGTGCGAGATATGATCTGCACTAAAATTAGCAGTCAAGGTGAGCATTTAACTGTTAAATAACATAGGAGGTAACGATAAGTTACAAAAGTAATTATAAGCAAGAAATCACATAATAAATAGTTAATAAATGCTAAGTTAAGTTGGAAAATGTAAAATATGAAGTTAATGAAAAATGTGTCATCGTTCTTGCACTAGTGCAAGATGAGGGTGCATAAGATAGGTAAAACAAGGGTAAATGGTTATGATTTGGGAGGGGAAAAATGGTAAAAAAGGATGCAAATTAGGGGAATAACATCCTCTCATCCCTAAACTGTTGTGTGTCCTCACAAAACTCTTTACCTCTGCAAAAAAAATTCAAAATTTTGAGCACTCCAACTCAATCCTGTTCTAGCACGTTGTCCTCAGGCTGCACTATATCAGCCTTCTTCCTCTTGATGTGCCTTAACTTCTTTGCTACCTTTTTCAATTGCCTGAAACAGTGTCCAGCCCGATATTTCCAAACTCTGACCTCACTTTTCTTTTGTTTGAGCTATGCCATTAATTATCCTCTGCTTTGTTCTTTCTCCTCCTATTGTTTGGTCACAAGTTGTTCCAAGTTTTGTACTTGGAGCTCTAACTCAACTATTCGAGCAGCAAGAGTCGCCAATTCTTTTCCTCCCTCTGTCTTAGCAGGGGCTGTCACTTTCTCAGGGACTTCCATATCTGCCATGGTCATATCAGGGAATTCTTCTTCCTGTGGTCCCTCATTTTCTAGGTCTCCTTCCTTCTGCTCTTCTTCCTCAGGTTCCTCTTCATACGATTCCTCTTCATCTAGTTTTGCCTTTTCTTCTTAAGGTTCTTCCGCCTCTTCTTCTTCCTCCGGTTCTTCCTCTTCTATGGGTTCTGTCTCTTCTTTTTCGGGTTCTGCTTTTTCTTCTTCGGGTTCTTCGTCATCTGGTTCCTCTCCTCCTTTCTCTTCTTCTGGTTCCTCTTCACCCAGTTCTTCTTCTCCCACGTCTTCTTTTTCTTTAGCCCCTCCTTCTATTTCCAGTTCTTCCTCTCACGCTGGTGCTTCTTCTTGTACTGGTGCAAGATGGGGTTCCACACCTTGTGGGGGTTGTGGTTCTTCACCTACATTAGAGATTTTACTCTTCTTATGGGGCCTTTTGATAAAATCAGCCAGCAGAGTATCGTCCCCGACTTGTGCAATCTTTGCCGCATCTGAAAGGACCTACAGATTGTCATGCTCAAAGGCCTATGCCTGTGTAGAAGGGGTTTCTTTAGCGGCTGTGCCAGCTGTGGAAGGCGAGGCCTTCTCTTCTGTCGATTTCTCTAACCGCTTCCTTTTCGCACTAGTGCGAGAAGGACTTCCCTTTTCACTTCTGCTTGGGCCCTTGCTTGTGCTAGTAGGGGCCTCTATCTTCTTTTCCTCGGCTGACTCTTCGTGCAGCTGTTTCAACAGCTCTTCCCATGACATACATTCACTCTCCAGCTGTTTTAAGACCAAGATTTTGATCAGGCCATGATGGTATAACCGTGTATCGACCTGGTCCTCCCTTCCATCCTATATGCTTATAGCCATTTTCTCCAGGATTTTGAGCAAAAAGTAGGGGAAGTTCATCCTCTAATGAATGTGTCAGCCTGCTTCAAAATGTTGTAGCATTCTGAAATGATACACCAAGGTGCATGTGTATCTCCCTTCGCAGGTCACGAATTTTTGCAAAATAAACAGGAGGTCCTGCCATTGACCTAGCAAGGCTTTGTGCAGGACTCCGCGTTTCCAGTTCACCTCTATCTTTTTATCCTCAAAAAAATGCTGCCATTGTTTTCTCTCCAGCTTCTGGTTCTTGAACCACTATTCTCCTGTATTCTCCAAACCTGTTACTGCTGCTACAAATTTCTTCGTGACTTTAAATTTGAGCGGCCCAATTTTCACTTGGCCATTCTTAAAACTTCTTGCAAATCGTAGGGCAACTTCTTTGTCATACCCGTTGAACTTCTGCAGGAACTGTAGAAATCCAAACTCTCGCAATAGTGCAAGACTGTTGCGATATTCGACAGTTTGCTCAATTTTGCTGAGAGACAGGGGTTCATTTCGCAAAGGTGGCATTGCTGCTAATGGCTATGAACAGTCGAGCTCTAAGACTTTGCATGATATACCAGGGAATCCTCCTTCATAGATAGAAATCTAACCGTTCATCCATCTTACCTCTGATTCATTTGCCGTAGATACTCATCATTTCTGGTCAGGCCTAATTGGTACACGCGACAACGGTTAAGTGCAATAATAATCACGGTGAAGGGACGTTTAGGATAAATGGAGGATGTTGAAAATTCAACAAGATGATGGAGCTTAGTGAAAAGAATTTGCCTTCACTAAGTGGGCCCACAGGCTATTTTTGGCGCAAAGTCTATTTTTAGACTATGTCTATTTTTAGACATATGGATCATGGTCTATGAGTTGCAGGATGCTATTTATGGATGATTGGTCATGTTCGTAAAAATAGATGGACCTCTATTTTTAGATATATGGGCGTAGTCTATTTTTAGACTGCCAGTCAAAAAATAGAACAATCGAATATTATTAGCTCTTAATAATATTTGGACTATAAACATTATCTTATCCTCTTGCAACACTTCAGTATGAGCTACGGATGTGGCACATGCAACTGCCAGAAAGAAATACGCTTTTCCTATGGGTTAGTTGAGCTATTGCATGATGGACTTCAGTTAGAACTCAAGTGATTGAGTTTGGTGGAGTTGATTGAGGAGTTGATGGAGTTGTGTTCAGTTTGAATTAGCTGAACTAGTTGTATTTAGTCTAACTGACAAATACACTAGTGATGAGTGGTGTGAATTAATTATTAATTAATTCACTAATTATTAACTCATAAGTTGACTAAAGAATGCATCAGTTAACTCAGTGCATGGACAGTTCAGTGGAGACAAGTGTTAGAGGTGGGTGAAAGGTGAGACTACTATCAGT